>JAIZAY010001080.1:0-21978 GCA_029531755.1 Holothuria leucospilota
CATGATCATACAAAATATTTTGCTATAACGTAACCATGAAGTGTAATCTGCGCAGGACTCTTACAAACAAGTCGTAGGGTCAGACATCTCGCCGCTGTAACCAGCAATGGATGATATGTGGAAACAATAAATCATCACGAGGTCTTCACTGGGTAACGAAATTGTGATAAACTGATGCCATTTGAGACACTCTAGAATACAGGCTTTGCCACAACAATTATTACCTCTACTATGAGTTCAAACCATGCCAAACTAGTTTTTTGGTCTCAGAAATCACAAAAAGAATCCTTTCCTAACACGTGTCTTAATTGCCACACTATTTGCATGTAAAACCTCTGGTAAACCAGTGGCAAAGTGTGGTAATGGGCCAACCTGAGTTGATGTCAATGTAAAACACAACTTTTTGCACAAAGTACTTGTGTGAATCCTGTGGATTGGTACATAACTAAGTCACAAACGTGTGCCTTCGACGACTGGAAGCACGTTCATTGCAGGAGCAAAACAAGTGTGCAAATCACACCATACTACAGCCAAAGATGATTTACTAAGGTCCAAACTCGCATCATCACAACTTGCTATCAAACTTTCTCCCATAAAAGGTTGCATTTTTTGAGCCAGTATTCCAAACTACGTATCCGCCATCTTTGCAAGTTTACCAAAAGTTCATTGCACCACAAAGTCAGAATCCACATACGATGGCTTCTGGACATTAAGGTATCAGTAGCTTGGCAGAAGCCATATTGTTATTCTTCAAACAAAGCTAATTAATGCCCTCTTCTTATTAGACGATCTTGTATTACATTACTACTTCGGCAGCACATTCTGCTGTCACAATCTTACACATCACTCATCTGCAATATATCATTTGACCAATCTGAGTGGAATGCACCTCTGGAAGAATAACTTAGAGTGACTTTTCTGTGTCTCAAAAAGCTGAGCAATAACAAATTTTGAGGCTGCTACTGTGAATGTATTTTGAAGCAATGAATTTGCCTTTATGGATTTCATACTTGGCATGTGGATGATCACCCATATAGTATTTACGCATCAAGGATACCACGTCGCGGAGATACAATGTCCTAAGAGTAACTCAGTTGTTTTTTACTTATTTTTGGACCTCTGATGACACTACATGACCTTTCCTCGCCACAAAAAAGACAACTGGGATCTTCTTCTCAACATGGATCATCCACATGCCCGATATGATATTCCTCATGGGTATTCTTCCTGTGATATCATGTCTACAAGCAAAGCATCACACACATACAAACACACACACATCACCATCACACAAATTCCTTTTACACCATCACATAAGTTCCTTTTACCTTCATCAAGGAATAAAAAATCCCCATTAATTCATACCAGTTGACATCTTTTAACTTTCTTTTCCTCTCCCCTCGAGGGGATTCACTAGGTACAACCTCTTCCACACAATCAATGCTCACTGCTTCTTCCTTCATCACTGTCAGATTAGCAGGGGGCGATGGTGGAGGGCAATCCACAGGTAGAAGAGTCGATAATGACATAGGTTCTAATGAGGAAAATGGAATTTTGTTAAATATTGTTATACAAACCTGCTGATCATGTGGATATGCTACTGTAATTAAGCCAGGATTCTAGGTTACAGAGTCATATAAGTGACTTGGGTGGGGGCTAATGATGGAAAGAGGGTGTCCTTCTGCTAAAGAATTTTCACGTTTCACCTTTCTTTGCGGCCAAATCATGCAAAGTTTGACCTATTTAAAATAACAGCTAGTACAAGAGATGATTAAAAACAATTAAAAAATGACCAAAATGACCAAAATGATTAAAAATTGAAGAGATGTTGAAGTCAGAATTCCAAAGAATTTGTTGACCTGTGATAGAGTCATTGTCAAGATTGCGGATGCATTGGTATAAGTAGCCATTCTGACTCTAAGAAGAGATGTCCATGGATATTTTTCACTTCATAACAACTTTAACTAGAGCAGCAATGCTGCTGTCACTCAACCCTAGTGTTAGTGAGTATACCGGTTTTAACATAAATACCAGTACCGGTAGCAGTACCAGTAATGAAAGTACCGAAGATATTTGTGTGGTTATTTTAACCGGTTTTTTTGTCCCCCCCCCCTTGATAAAACTAAACTACCAGTTACTTTTTCTTTTGTTCCAAACCAAAAATAACTGTACCACTTCTTTTAGTGTCACGATATGCCAGCACTGTCACAATTAAAATATTTCACACAAATACTCTCCCCCCAAAATATAATCACTTCCGATCTTTCGGTATGAACAAACCATGGGTACAGTATTACACTGTTTCAATTAGCACTTGGACTGTGTCCAGGGATAAATCTTTATAGCTTTATGTAGTTCATCCCCTATGTAAGGGCAGGGATCAGAAATAGACTGCCATAATGCATAAATGCAACCCAAGTTTGTTTTAGTGGCAGTTGCATAAACCAGTGGGAAGAAAAGCTATCAAATGCCTTCCCTCCCCTCCCCCTCCCCTCTTCCCTCTCTCCCCCTCAGCCCATGCAAAATTGGTAGCAAAAAAACAAAGTGCGACAAAGGGCCACATGGGCCCTGTGCCCCAAAACTGTTCAGTAAACCATTCACAGATTCACTGAACCCCCCGTCATTAGTGGGGACCGGCCTTTCCATTTTTTACACCTTAGATGGAGGAGGGTTTTACATTTGCCAAATTTCCCCCCTTTCCTTTTGCCCACTGGGTCCTTGCCCTACACTTCCTGTCACCCCTTCCGGCACCTCTTAACCCTGCTTCACATTTCCAACCATCATCACTTGCCCACAGCCTTTCGTGTCTCCTCCCCCTTTTCAGCTTTACACTTTCATAGCTGTGTTCATACGGGTCCTTTTCCACCCTTCCCTCACCTTTCCTCCCATTCCCTTTTTCCCCTTTCTCCACACATAGAACTAGCTTAATCACCGCGTCAGCCGATCCATTAGATACAGTACCATTTAGAGTCAGACGAGATCGACGCTACCCTCCTAGACTAGCCTCTTAGAGCTCACAATCGAGACAGGTCCCACACTTCCTCCTCTCCCCTTGTTGTGTAACATCCTCAATCTTCACCCCCTTCACCGAACTCTAGCACACAAAAATCACCCTTAATCGTCCGATTTCCCGTACAATCACATTTCACTATTGAGATGACGCAGGCTTGTTCACAACAACTCACACACTAGGCGAAAGTCAGTATGAGTCGTCCGCGCCGCCCCCAAACACACCATGTACATACTCCGGAGGCACTAGGACGTGCGTCCGGGACACAAAGTTTGGAGCTACGACACGTTCACCTCCAGCCGTACATGAGGCACAACCCATGGTGCTTGAACGCTCAGACGCTCAACGACGAGCCACAACTCACGCCGTGTAGGTCCAATGTTAGTGCGTGAGTGTGTATGATATGACATGGAAAAGACACGAGATCACCCTCACCAAGAGACCAGGCCATTGGTGACCCACTACAATCTCACATACCCTGATGGCACCTTCCTGAAAGTCACAAAAAATTTGTCATGGCTCTCTTTTGCTTTGTAAGTATGTTTCACGACTACCAAATTTAAGAAAGCAAAAGTCCCTAGGGCACATCTTCTGCTTTGGACCCCAAATTTCAAGTATCAATTATGACAAACCATCACCATTGTACAAGAGGAATCTGTAGTTGAAGATGCACTTTTGCACACTTCAATAACAATCATAGGAGTCCACATGGGCTTTTGGACCAAAATTCCACAAAAAACCAGAAACAGAATCACTAGCCAAGCAATCAATATATAACAGACTAAATCAACTCTGTAAACATTTAAACTGGAGGAAAAAGGTTAATCACTCCATTGCAATACTAAACAAAAATGACTCTATGGTCCATCTTGTGGCCTGGACTCCCAACTTGTTAAACACCCTGAAGGTACCACTACCCAAATGTAAATTATGACCAAACCATTAACATTGTACAAGCGGAATCTGCAGGCGTAAGGAATTTGCAAAATGTCATAACAAAGGGCATAGGGCACATATGGGGCCTTAGACGCCCAAACTTTCCAGAACACCATAAACAGATCACTAACCAAGCATCATTATGGACAGGCCTTGCAACTCTGTTTAACATTAACTGGAGGAGGAATTGACAATTTTGCAATATTTCACAAAACTGGACCTAAGGTACATGGGGCCTTGGACCCAAAAATTTCTGCTACACCCTAAAAGAACCATAAGCACGAGGCTCACTATGACAAACACACCCACGTGCTCTGGACAGTGCACACCACAATGGAAATACCCAAGGAGAAATTCCATTAAGCAGCTCCCTTTAAAACTACCCCTAACAAATGCACAGGATTGACCTCTTCTACACAGACAGGTTTTAAAGAGGATGCATTACATAGAAAAATAGGTAGAAAAGTGATTTTGTGAGACTAGTAAACCAAGTCACGCGATGGTGCCACAAAATTGGTTAGAAGTATCAAAAGTATTCTTCATCCCAAATTGGAGAAGTAATTTGTAAGTGGTGACCCATTAACAGAGCTTCATTATGACACAAATCCTCCAACACTGTACAACACAATTGCAGGAGCACAAAGTGTTTTGTAGAATTTTCACAACACACTGGAGCCACACGACGGGCCCCACACGGACCTTAGACCAAAAATCAAGACACACCACAATGGGATCACGAACCAAGCCTTATGCACACAGCGAGTTACTTCTCTTTAAACACTAAATAGAGAAGAAGTCAAATTACTTTGCAATATTTCACAAAATGGACCCACAGGTCCATCTTGGGCCTTGGACCCAAAATTCCTGAACACCCCGAAGGGACCAATAACAGAGTAATATTATGGCAAACCATCAACATTGTACAAGAGAATCTGTAGGAGGAGAAGCATTTTGTAGAATTTCATAAAAGTGGCCCTAGGGTCCACATTGGACCTTGGACCAAAAATTCCTGAACACCCCAAATGGCCCACCACCCAAGGAACATTGTGCCCAAGTTTCAAACAAATCCATGAAAGCATGTGGGAGGAGAAGCATTTTGAAGAGTGGATAGATAGATAGATTGATTAGATAGATTGATTAGTTAGACTGATTAGATAGACTGATTAGATTGATTAGATAGACTGATTAGATAGACTGATTAGATAGATTGATTAGATAGATTGATTAGATAGATTGATTAGATAGATTGATTAGACAGATTGATTAGACAGATTGATTAGACAGATTGATTAGACAGATTGATTAGACAGATTGATTAGATAGATTGATTAGATAGATTGATTAGATAGATTGATTAGATAGATTGATTAGATAGATTGATTAGATAGATTGATTAGATAGATTGATTAGATAGATTGATTAGATAGATTGATTAGATAGATTGATTAGATAGACAGACAGACAGACAGACAGACAGACAGATAGAGTGATGCCAGTCTGGAAAGTTCGTATTTCCTACACCGAATTTTTACGCCAGTCACCTGTTTTCTCAACTTTTACGCCACGCCAAATTGTTGTACTGTGTTTTAAGTACAGTGTGTATGTAAAAGACAAGAAAATCACGCCATGAAATTGGCGTATAAGGTCTTTACTGCACGCCGAAGATCTTCGGCGTAATATACATGTTTTCCAGTCGGGGAGTGACGCCGCGTGATCACAATAGCTCACACCAGCATGCTGGTATGAGCTAAAAAAGTACAAAGGACCAAATAAGGATCTTGGCCAAGCTCCGCCTACGGTATGTGTAGGCTACCAATAGCGTGAAACCTACAAAACTGTGTTCTTAACGATAATCTGAATAAAAATTTGCAAGATTTATTTTAAATGCGGTATGAAAGCTTGTCTTTGTACTGGATATGGGTGATAGGCTACTTGATGTACAATTTGATAAGTTCTGAAAAATATAATCAATAAATGTGTTTTATGCTATTGGTATACATGCTGTAGACTAGGCCTATTGAACACTTCATACTTCAATTGCATTAAACCTGACATTACGTTGTGTAGCTTACTGTACAGTTCCTCCAACGTCAGGCTTCGCATCCCCCATTTCATTGCCTAGGCCTAGGCTATGCCAACACAATCTCACCTAAACTTTGTGGTGTTTTAAGCAGTCTATGATAGGCTACATGTAATAGAAAAAGACTCAAGCCATGTAGACCTTGTCCTGTTAGGCATAAATAAAATCAGTAATGTGCCACTTTTCATTCTGGGTAGGCTGTTAATTTACATGTACATCACTAATCAGTGGTCATTGTGCGAGACACACCAAGTCAGTTAAGCTACTTCCAAGTTAGGCCTACAATAAGTTCTAGCCTGAGCTGCGTCTAGCGTAGGCTACTGTAGGCCTAACGTAAGGCTTAGAGCCCTATACTATAGGCTATGCACTTCGTTTCGGTCTCACTTGCGTGATTTTTTTTTTTTTTTTTTTTGTCCCTGTATTTTCATTTTTCTATCAAACTGCATCATCTTTCAGGTAAACTAGGCCTTACGCCTACCACGATCACATTTTTGAGTTTCCATGTCACCTGTACTTGCGTAAGGCCAGGCCTAAAATTAGGTCTATAACATTAGTACCGAGTACTTTGTTTTGGTCTCACCTGCGTTTTTTTTTTTCCTTTTTTTTTGTTCCTGTATTTTCGTTTTTCTATCAAACTGCGTCATCTTGCAGGTAAACTAGGCCTAAGCCTACCACGTTTACACTTGTTTAGATCTCACATGAGTAATTTTTTCTTCCCTGTATTGTCTACTCGAGGATCACAGGCAGTTCTAACGATATATAGTACATACATTATATATAAATAGGACCTTATTATATATGTATGCATTATATAACGTTAGAACTGCCTGTGCTCGAGGATTGGGCTAATCAGACGAACCTAGCATGCATGTCTTCCAACACCCCGAAACAATATGTACACACCTTCCCAAATCAGCCACCAAACGTCGTGATTCATGCATGTTCCAACAAACAGGGAGTACACCGGATGGACCAAGATGTGATAATGCATGCTTTCATATGTGTGCCGAAAATGAAAACAGACAATACATGGAAGATTTATGTCCGTTACACTAAATGAACGAACTCCCTCCAGATGTTCACCTCTCCACACAGCCACTTACACAAATAACCTCTTTGTCCAAAAGAGTTAGAATTTTAAAAGGAATGTCAAGTCAGTAAAATGACAGAAAATTGTCAAATATTTTTCGAACCACACTTCCACTGAGACCCCCGTGGAAAAAGAACAAAAATCTGTTGGGCCACCATGGTGTGCATCCTTCACCAAAAAATACAAAACAAATGCTGAGGCAATTTGAAGAAGCTGAAAACTTTCAAAAAATGAGACAGACACAAAAAGTGAGACAGACATTTTCAGCCCACAGTATAACATAAGCTCTACCCACACTTCGTGGGTTGAGCTAACTAGAAATGATAAGGATTTCCTCACTTATGCAAATCTTTTAAGCTTCACACTTATTTTGGCTACTTTTCTGGGTTTAGGTGGATGCTTTACTATTTCACTTGAGCCTTACAGTGAAGATGGGCCATCAGACTGATTATAAGATAGAAGGAGTCATTCAAAAATGTTAAATCTTAGCATGAAAATTCGAAAAGGGGAAAATTATTATTTTTTTCTCACTGAGCAACTGTATCAGGAAGGTGTATTAAGGGAGAGCCTTTGGAAGCCTAAAAGCCCTTTCACAGGCTTACAGGGTGTACAGTAAGAGACAGAGACCTTTGGGACTATTGCATTTTTGAGGTATATGATGACACTACTGTATTTAAGCTACAGTAGCTAGCCTAGTCTACTGTTCGGTACTACAACAGCTCAAATATTGTGTATTTACTGAACTTGAAGAAGCCATGTTGCACGTTATATTTTGAAGTCGTAAACCCAAATTAAGGTTTGCAAAGTGCATGACAGGGTCACCAAATCTATCAAGCAAGTTAATGCCACCTTACCATCTAAAGAAAGCTCTGGTAGACTGCTTATGTAAGTATTCCTGAGATAGTCACTCCCAGCACTGCCACATATATCCTCTGGGGGTGCACCTTGGTCTGGAATTTCAAATTCACTTTCACTCGACTCTGAGCTGACAGAGCTGAAGTTGACTGAAGAGGCAGGAGGAAAGAAGCTGTTGAAGTCTTCATCATTATCATCTTCCTCTTCCTCATCAAAACTGCCATCTTGAAAACTGTAAGACCAAATGTACAGTATGTCCAGACACTCTTTAAATTTTGCGGGCCCTGTGCTGTACGTGTTTTACTACAGTATGTGTCACTCAAGGGTCAGACTAGGGTTGGGCGATATTGAAAAAATCCACATCGATATATCGCAATAATATCGCCAAAATATTTGCAATATGTCAATATATTGCCAAAACAGATAAACCTTGTTTCAGACAAGGCTAACTGTGCCTGAAATAATTGTAAAAATATTTTACAGCTAATTTTCTTAATCAGGATGAAATCCATGAATGAACACTGAAATTGTAAACACTGTTTCATCTTTAAATTATTGAAATTTCAGTCCCCAAAACGTTTTTTTTTTCTGCATCATCATATCGTGATAAGGGTAGAGTATTTCATATACGGCATATTGCAATATGGACTTCTGGTGATATATATCGATATATATCGTATATCGCCCAACCCTAGGTCAGACTGGGAAAATAACTTGTACGGTGTAAATGGCCTGCTTTAGAGCCTACTATGTTATTTGTGACCTTTTCCCACAATGTATTCTGTTTTTAAGTTCTGCCCAAAGGGGCAGAATTTTTTAGATGAACATACTGTACTACTGTATGTGTGTATGTGACAAAGAAAAGTACTACAGTAGTACATGTGGAACTTGTTAAGAGGACTCCACACATTTATTCAGGACACGATCTGTCAAAGGCCAAGTCATTGACAAAGTGCCCCACATTTACATAACCACAGAGACAATGTCAGTCACTTGAGAAATTGTCAGTCACCAGAGTGAATAAGGGGTGAGTCACATTACTTCAAATGTCAGTCACTTTGTTACCAATGAGTGAGTTGATGCGTAGCAATTGCAACAGTGATTTCTGGGTCTTTTCCATTAAAATACAAACTGCATACCATTTCTGTGACTAAAGGCAACTTACTGTAGTCATAGGTACATGTTTTGTCAACATTATTGAGTACTGTAATGTATGTATTGTGGGGTACTTCAGATAACTAGTGGATAACAAGGCAGGTAGCCTATGGCTCAAAAGTCATTCATACAGTATAAACCAAAAAACAGCAATGAAAACTACTGTAACCTACAGTAGATATTACAAATTTACAGTATGTTGGCGAAGCCAGGTGGGGGGGGGGGGGGGGGGAGAAGGAAAAACAAAAAAAACAAAAAAAAAAAAAAACAAAAAATAAAAAAAGGGGTTTTTTTCTCTGTTTTATTTTCTCATTTTTTTTTTTTTCTTTTTCTTTTTTTTTTTTTTTGTGTTTCGGGCCGTTGGGTGCCATCAGCATTTCATACAGTAGGCTGGGCTTCAAATATGGAATGATCATATAATTTTACTCTCCAATCTCAAAGTGGAAGGGGGGAGGTTCCTTAGGGTGGGTTCTTGAGGAACCTGTGTGTGTATGGGGTGCCCCCCCCCCCCTTACTTGCAATACAAATTTATGCAGCTGATCACAATGTCAACATCTGAAGTATAATAAGGTAACCTTTAAGCCATACAGTAAGCTGTCTTTTTTTAAGTTTTTAAGTTGTAGCCAGTTTGGGCTAAGGGGGAAGAGATAAAAGGGTGGATTGATGGTTTCTTCTCCAAAGCCAGCCAGGAACAGAAACCACCCCCTTGCTTTATATTTGGCATTGAAAAAATGTGTATTTGAGGGCATGGTAAGTTCAAAGCATTCCCTCACAATTCAATTCATGCTTTCCTCATAAAAATCATCTTACACCTTAAGTTTCATTACTACACAAATGCAAATTTTGGAAAAGGCAACTCAATAATACACAATCAAGGCATAATCCCTGTATTCCCACAACTGGAAAAAAAGGCCTTGGCCGGCTCAACTTGAACCAATTGGTTGAAAACTGGGGGACTAAACCTCATCTAACCTAACCATCCATCAATCTCCTCACTAGTTTGACCTCTCGAACATCCTCTCTACATTAAAAGACTGTAACGTTAAATAATTCACATTTTGGAGGGAAGTTGGTCTACAGTACAACTCTAAGTGACCCCAAAGTAGAGGAAACAAGCCTCATATCCAGTATTTCAAGTTCATATCAAGTGGATGAGCAACTCAACAATTAAGATCAAAATGGGTTTTTTTAAAGGCCAATTTGATGAGAAAACCATAGATTGTTCTTGGTTGAAAGGCTCACTGTAGTTGGACCCAGTTTACCAAACTCCATTGCTCTAAATGCCATCTGCTTTACCCACCCTACCACAGAACCAGTATGCTGTGGATAAGTGGAGGTGTCCATCAGATTGTAACTAGCTTAATTACTCGCCTTTGATGTCATTAATCAGCAGTCATGGCCATCCCACTCTCACAGCTTTTAAAACATTCTGGTAGATATCCTAGTTGGTACTAACCTTTCATAGTAGAGGGCGCTGTTATATTCTGTCTCATAGGGTAAGTCTATATCTTCTCCAAACAGGAACCCATCTGCTGGAGGCCATTTGCTGGGTAGAAATATAAAACATGCAGAACTGAAATTATGTGAAACAACATAGCCCTTAATTTTTCTTTTTTTTTTTGGGTAGAGGGGAGGGGTACTTATGTCTTAGGGTTGAAATAGTAACAGTCAGAAAGTCTAAAGCTTTAAAACATTAGCAAGCACTAAGACACTGGAAGAAGATGAGTAGAAACAGCTGTGAAGAAAACATTCAACACCCTACTGTACCAGAAATCTAACTCCATTCTCCAGGACAGTACAGTAATGTATGAATGAAACCAAGTTGTACTATTTATTACCCAGTGATTCCCAGCGAAGGCGTTTGAGTGACTCGGGGGGAGGGTGGGGGATAAGTGCTAAGGGGGTGGCGGGAGGGGGCATTTTTTATATTTTTTTCTTTTTTTTTTTTTTTTTTTTCTCTTTTAGTTTTGTTTGTTTTTTTTTTTTTTTTTCTTTTGGTTTTTTTTATTTGAAAAATAAGATTAAATTTAACCTTGGTCTTCACAAGATCCTAAAAGGTTTCCACTAGCTTAGCTCTCAATTAGTTTGCCTAAAAACGAGATACAGCAAAATGAAGTCAACAGGATGTGTACAGTAGGTCTGACATTCCCTGCTCAGGTGTGCTACAAAGTTTGTGATTACTTCAAGAAAGGACCATTAAAAGTGTCTATTTTCAAACACCCTGTCCATAACATGGCCTATGTCCATCGATCCTCTTTTCAATTTAAGTAACATAGCTAGCTCGCTCGTCGATGATTTCTCCGTACTACGGAGGGATCATCCCACGTTGGTAACAATATAACCAAAGTTATACAGAGCCAATCCGTGTCATGTGCGGACGCGTCCATTTATGGACAGGGTGTTCGATAATAGACACTGTGTGATGGTCCTTTCTTGAAGTACCCCCTCACTAACTTTGGTTTTCTCCACTCCACATTATTGGTGGATAATGGTAAGGAGAAGTCGTATCTTGATTTCTCCTTCCCATGTTTACTGAAGGAAGGGGTGGGAAAACTTGTAAGTGAGATTTCATACCAATGCAATGTTCTCAGCTTCCGTATACTGTATATGTCTATGCACACTGTATAATGCAGAGGTTGAATTCTAGTCTGCAAGACGCACATATTACAGCGACACATACACACCAGTATTCGACTTTTCATAAATTAATACCTTTCTTCCACACGCTCCACAACCCCAGTTATTGATACTGGAAGAAAGAAAAAATAATTGAGTTTCATCTTAGCGAGACTATTTTAAAATATTCATTTATGTGACTTAAGATGGATTTACTAACAATAATTATTTCTGAGGGTGAATTCTGGCTTGATAAATTGAATTCTGGTCACACTAGGTTGAATTTATGCCTGTTGGGGTCGGAGTTTCTAATGCTCCCTCTTCTTTCAAATGTAAGAAATTATTTAAATTTTTCATGTGGAATGGAGAGGACTGACATAAAGATACTAAAACAGTAATATTTGATTTTAATGTGAGGAACAGCTATTTAGACCCCCCCAAAAAGTCCTTAAAGGGTTGAATACTAGGCACTTTACCCTAGGCCTACGGTTGCTGTATGGAGACCCAGCTAGTCAAGTGTAGACTAAGTCTCCCAAAGTTACAGCCCTATAACTGCCATTACGGACTGCCACGATTAGTTCAAGCTCCCCAAGTATTGTCTCCCCCTTCTCCACTTCTCCACTCGCTGAATAAACGGTACACGTAGGCCTACTTAAAGTAGGTTTCTAAATCATTTTTTCATAAACTGTCCTGCTGCCATTTTGGGTGCATCATTAAAACTACAAGGTTTAGGATTTTCTGAGTAGGATAGCGCTTGTCAGTACCAGGCCACATTGTGTTGTCATCCTGTATCCTTGGGTAGGGCCTTGACCAGGGATTCCGCCAGAAATGCAACAAAGGGGGGGAGGGGATTAATTGCCCCTAACAACTACTTTAGTCTAAATTGATGCTGTCCCTGGCTAAAGTTACAAGTGGTTTGAGGGGGACAAAAGCTTGCTTCACGACCCCTATAAGGCGCATTTTGAAGGGTTTTAAAGGCCATTTACTTATGAAAGTCCAAACATTGCTGCAAAGGTGTCGACTCTTCTTAATTAAGAAACCAAGATATGGACTTTTTTAAAATTTTTATGGAAATGAAAAGGGGGGGGGGATTTTACCCACCTTCTTCTGGAAAGGGGGGGCAAATCCCCCTTTTCCCCTTTTGGCAGAAAACCCGCCCTCCCGCGCCGCGACATGACGGGACGAACAAACCACTGTAGTTCCTCAGCTCGACTGACAGAGGACCTAGGTCTCGTCCAGCTTGAGTGTGCCTCACTGCATCAAAATTTCAAAGTACTGAAAGAAAAAGTACTCAGTGGGTCTTGCAATATTTTCCATCGAGGCCTAGCCTGGAAACAGCCACTGCGTGTGTTGACAGTATTTTAGGGGTTTATTACAATTTTCTCTTTCCATAGAGTTTACTTGTACAGTATAGACTGTACAGTAAATGTACCAAAAGCCTACCCCTTTTCTTTCCTCGTTCACAATAGTTTGATTTTTCCAGTGGTTCCCAAGCTTTTTCAGCCTATTGCCCCCTTTTACAGAACTGGGTTGGGCAAACACCCGCCATCTATAACAAGGCATTGCTATGCATGAAACAACAGCAATGAAAACACATGTTGAAAGAAAGGGAAGGCCTATATGTACATCATCTGTACATACGTGTTGTCCCTACCTAGGGTAGCATAACAGTGCTGTGGGACTCAAAAATCTGGAAACCTTTTGTGATGGCGAGTACTTACATGTGTCAATCCAATAACGAAAGCGTGAAGGCTTGATTGTAGTCATGGTCAAAGAAACTTTTTTGGGGGTTGAATAATACGCAGCACTTTGCAAAGCGGAGCCCAGTAGGTGACTGCCAAATGAAATGGCGGGGCAAGCAGTGGCAAGCTCCGTATTGAGTTTATTCATGGTCTTGCTACCCAAGCTCTCAGCTCCAACAATATAGGCCTAGGCCTAGAGGCTAAAATATCTTCAGTTGGAACAAAATCAAGAATTTTCATACCAGGAAAATCTTACCTTACTGTTTAAGAAAAGTGACTTTTCATAAAAGTACACCCATCTCATGTACTTATAATAGAATATACAGTATCATGGGTTTTGTGGAAATGGGCTGTTGTACAGTACATACAGTACCAGTTTTGAGTATACTGTACCTGTAGGATAGGCTTTGAAGGTAACATACTGTAAGAATATATTCAGGGCTGAAATTTAGCACTCGTCCGATCGTCCGTGACGGGTAAAATTTGCATCGGACAACCACTTTCTCTCTTTGAACTTGTCCGACGGACGAGTAGATTTTATTTGTAACTGAATAGTTCCCTACATCAGCAGGAAAGTATGTCATAAAAATCCCCTGAAGAAGTGGCAGTGAGACAATGGTACTGGCTACCATTCATCATTGTACCATGCCAATAAATATGAAAAAGTGCAGAATTTAAAGTAAATGTTTGTTTTCTATGGCAGAGACAGGAAATAGAATTGTTCATCTCTTGTTCGTCACTTTCATTCGGACAACCAAAAACTATTTCGGACAACCTAAATTTAGTTTTAGGTTGTCCGATGGGCAACCTGAAAATTTCCTTAAAAATCAGGCCTGATATTGACAATGCTATTATGGGATAGGAGTGATTTATAAATAAGAACAGGTGGGTGAATACTGTGTAGTGGTTGAAAACTATGTAAGTTACCCTAGGCTATACCTTTCAACTTTGAAGGGAATGCAACAAGGCGGTTGTGGTTAGACTAGGCCTAACTCGGCTTTATGATTAGAGTGAATGTACCCTGCAAGACTTTTGAGAATGGTGGTAGGGGCTCACATCCATATTGGGCATTCAATTCATTTACCATGCAAGCATCGAGAGGTTTAAAATGTGACCTAGGCTTAGGCCTAACTGTTAGGCCTACAATAATTTGCTTAGGCCTAGCAATAGCATTGCTAGTAGGCTTACCAGTCAAAACGTCCCCTGACCAAAACGTCCCCGTACCAAAACGTCCCCGCTATTGGTCAAAACGTCCCCGTGCAAAAACGTCCCCGGATTTGGTAGCCTTTATCTTCCCTTACAGTATGCCTACTCTGAAGTTCAAATAATTTTTTAAAGTACAATTATTGGAATGAAATGGAAATTTTCTGGAAAATTTAACCCTTTATGTTAAATTCCAAAGTGTTTGTGGTAATCATTCTACGTTCGTCAGTTGTAAAACTAACAGTTAGCCTAGGCCTAGGCTAGGCCTAACGTTAGTCGGATAGCATCTCAGTTCTAACGTTTGTAAGTTCTAACGTTATCTTAGGCCTAGGCCTGCCTTACTTTATCGTAATCGATCCTCATGCACTCAATTTTTTTAACATGTCTCAAGTTTTCTTCAAGTTTCCAACCGATAGTTTTAATTTGGATTCCTAAAATCATGTTCAAAGTCTCTATGGCGGTGACGTTTTGACTTCCCATATATATTAGTACGGGGACGTTTTGGTAAAAAGCGGGGACGTTTTGGTAGCGAAAATGCGGGGACGTTTTGGTCTGGGGACGTTTTGACTGGATACCGCTAGTAGCATTTAGGCCTACTAGCAATAAAATATCATATGGCAGGATCCTCATGAAGTTATGGATAGAGGTTTGTTTCACTTTCCGCCTTCTATCGCTATCAATGTCACTTTATTGCATCAAGTACAACTGGAGCTTAATACTAGCCTACTAAGTACAAGCCTTAATTTTAACGTGGCGAGACGAGCGCGGTGAACTATTACTACAGTCGGTAGGCCTAACTTTGTTAAATTATGTTAACTGTTAGGCTACGTGTATAGTGTTGTTAGGTCGGACACAGGCAGGCTAAGCCTATCCTACCTTACGGAAGGCGATTGCAGTTGCACTTGGACACATGTTCCAGCATAATCGGGAGGATACTCGGCAAGCATTCTGCAAAATTTGACAGGAAAATAGCCACTAGAAGTGAACTTTTCGTGTTTTAGGAAAGCAGCTGTTCCATTCAATCAATTTCAGAAATTAGTTTTTCATGTAGGTCTGACAGTAGCGTCTATGTAACCTTCGTACCGTGTTACACATGTGTACACATGGGTCACCGGTATCACGGGTAACCCTGACATTACGGGAGCACTGTACACTTGTTCCATGAGAGAATTGAAGCTGAAAAGAAAGCAAAGGACCTACAGCTAGCTTTAAATGGTGTTCAACTGTATTGTGATACTTGGAATCTGACCGTTAATATAAATAAGACAAAAGTAGTTGTATTTTCCAGAGGTAAGATTAGAAGAAAACCGGTTTTTTATTTTGGGGATAAAGTTCTTGAAGTCACTGACAGTTATTCTTACTTAGGTGTTCAATTTAATTTTAATAATAAATTTACAAAGGGAAAAGCGTTGCAAGTAAATCAGGCTCAAAGGGCATTGTATAGTCTTCTTACTAAATCTCGTAGTCTTAATCTGCCTGTTGATTTACAGTTGCAATTGTTTGACCAATTAGTTTTACCTATTTTACTATATGGCTGTGAAATATGGGGATTCGAAGATTTAAAAATAATGGAGTCATTTCAATTGAAGTTTCTTAAAAACGTCCTTAGAGTAAACAAATATACATCCAATTGTATGGTTTATGGGGAGCTAGGAAGACATAAGTTAGTTAATACGGTTGACGTCAGAATGGTGTCGTTTTGGGGTAGATTAGTCAATGGTGATACACATAAACTTTCGTGTATGATGTACAGGCTTTTAAGAACTTTACATGATAATGGAATTTACTCATCTCCTTGGATCTTAAAGTACATTCAGTATTCAATAAGACGGGCTTATCATACATGTGGGACACCGTAATTATGAACCCGCAAAGCTTTTACTCTAGCAGCATGGCTTTTTCCAGTCTCATATCTTAAAAGGGTAATTAAACAGAGGGTTGATGACATGTATAAGCAAGAGTGGTTGTCCGAAGTAATGCTAATAATCAATGTTTAATTTACAGAATTTTCAAGAAGACATTTGAATTTGGAAAAATACCTGATAATACGTGAATACACGTGAAAGAATTAACTTGTGCAGATTTCGTTGTGGAAATATTAAGATTCCTACAGTAACTGGGAGGTTTGATGGCATTGTTGTCCACGAAAGAATTTGTACGTTGTGCAGTAGGGGAAGTATCGGGGATGAATTTCATTATTTATTTGAGTGTGATGCATTTAAAGATGTCCAAAAATTGTATATTAAACCTTATTTTAGGAAGAATCCAAATACTTTAAAAATGGAGCAATTACTTCAAACTAAAAGTAAGAAAAATCTAGTGAAGTTGAGTCTATTTTGCGAAAAGTTAAGAATAGCTTTTAAGTCTTAGGTTGGGGCCGGAATTAATTTGACGGTACTTTTTTTTTCCTTTTTTTTTTCTTTCTGTTTTCATTTTATTTTTTCTTTTTCTTTTCATTTTCTCTCTTTCTGAAGTTCTTTGTAAGTTGAATAATTTTGTTAATGTTATATTTATTGGCTCTTATACCTCTTCGGAGGATGAAAAGAGAATAAACTGAAACTGAAACACCTCTTATCATTGTAGTAACTCTGACTAGTGTGATGTGTCATTGTGCACCGTACACTGTTAGTCAGGGTACCCCTGGGTGAAGTAACGCGTTTACATTTCATCTTTTCACCGCCACCTCGAATGACGTCAGCTGGTCAGAGAGCGAACCGTGAGCCTGCAAACCTGATAGAGCAGGATATAGGCCTATAGGAACCTATATCCTGCTCTATGTTGCAAACTCACTTTCTAAAAAAAAAAAAAAAAAAAAAAAAGAGAGAGAGAGAGAGAAAGAAAGAAAAAAAAATAAACGGAGGGCCTGTGGGATAATATGGATATCAGTATCCATATCGTTGCGAACAAGGGCGTAGGAAGCGGGGGGAGAGGGCAGGGGAGGGGCAGTGGGGAGGGCTTGGAGGACTTAGTCCCCCAGTAAAAAATGTGGAAGGCTGATGTATGCTTTCGCCACCCAAGATCGAAGGGCAAAAACCCTCAAATACTCAAAAATTTTCCAAAGGGGTCGAGTGGGAACCCCCTCCCCTTAGAACTCTCCCCAGGACGGCGTTCCGAAACAAGGTTCAGGCCCAGTCTCGAAAAGCTTCCTACACCTATGGTTGCGAATTTGACTGAAGCCAATGGAAAACAAGCTTCTCTTGTACTACGTACCGAAACAACGTATCTTTTTGGTTGAATCCAATTCTACCGCATCCGGCCGCCTTAGCACATGGAATAACATTTGCTCCATACCTTTCTGAAAGACATCATTGTGAATAAACATTGAAATGTTCCGGATTAGTTTGTTTCGGCGAAACTTAACATAACAGTAACAGGTTAAAGGGCAAAGGAGGGCTAAGGTCCCATACTAGATGCCCTGAAGTTCATACAACCTTAACTGAAAACAAACAACCAATTAACCAACACTAAACGAGACCATGCAGCCCAATTAGATTCTACCACAGTTATGGAAGAACTTCTCAATGTTAAGCAGTGCACAGATGTGGAGTTAACTACCCACGCAGGCAGACTATTTCACTCGTTAACAACTCTATAAGAGAAGCTAAACTTCCTAATGTCGAGCCTTGCAAAACACTTAACTAGCTTCTTACAATAAAAAAAGCTAGTTCCCTTGACTTCCCTGTTCACTGCTACTCAACCTAGTACGATGTCAGTGTTCTAATACTGAGGCTAGTTGAACGTTTCAAATTAGTACCAGGGGCGGCGATCTGTTAAAATTATTTGGGGTGGGGGAAGGAGACACCTGCTTGAGTGAACACTTTGCGCCTCCAGCCAGGGGTAGGCCTGGACCTCCATAGGTCCCCTGCTGGGGTCCAAGGGCGAAGCCCATGGAAGCCAAACGATTTGGTGCATTCTAGGTGGACACGTGACAGATCACATATTTCTGATCCAAAGTTCTCCGGGCCCCAGCTGCCATTAACATATCACGATTATTCATACAGAAAATGTGCCGTGTGTAACAACATTTGTTTTTTTCTGCATGTCTCTAAATATTGGGGGGGGGGGATTTGATATTTATGCCCCCACCAAAAAATATTGAGGGGACATGTCCCCCCGTGATCATCACCCATGCAAATTACCAACAGCGACAGCGCTCCTAACTAATATGCCATATTTAGACTCGAAGCTCCACATTCACTGGAAATGAAAATCAGTAACGTATAAAATGCTTTCAAGTATAAGTGAAAAGAGCAAATGTAAACGTTACCTCGAGGCAGGGTTACCCTGAGTCCGTGCACCATATTTAAGATGGCGCCCACGATTTTGTTAGCTTAGAGACCCTATAGCATGATAGTGGGAGCACGGACTTCAATCACGGACTTCAATACATGGACAGAGGATTGCGCAATCAATACTGTCGCCACCGTTCGAACAAATTTAGGCTAACCAAGATGGCCGCCGGGTTGCCACCATTTGCCCAATTTGACGATGAATCTGCATCATTTCAGACAAAATATCAGTATGAATGGAAGAACAATATCACAGTCTTTCATTCTATTTGATGAATTTGACCTGAGCTTGCATTCTTTCGAAAATATTACAAGTTTTTCACGCAATTTGTCGATACTGAGCCACTTGAGCAAGTCCAAACTTTTACACACAAGACTATAGCAGGCAGCCATATTGGTAAGCCTACTCGTGTACGTTCACGGTGGCGACAATTTACGCATAGGACGTTAGTGCAATATGCTCTGTCCATGTATATAAGAAGTCCGTGACTTCAATACATGGACAGAGGATTGCAGCCAATCAGACGGTCGCCACCGTTTCGAAACAAATTTAGGCTAAACCAAGATGGCCGCCCGGGCTACTACCATTTGCCCAATTTTGACGATGAATCTGCCAACATTTCAGACAAAATATCAGTATGAATGGAAGAAAAAATATCACAGTCCTCCATTCTATTTGATGCAATTTGACCTGAGACGTTGCATTCTTTCGAAAATATTACAAGTTTTTCACACAATTTGCGATACTGAGCCACTTGAGCAAGTCCAACGTTTTACACACAAGACATAGCAGGCCAGCCATATTGGTAAGGACCTATTCGTGTAACGTACGGTGGAGACCAATTTACGCATAGGACCGTTATAGTGCAATATGCTCTGTCCATGTATTAAGAAGTCCTCGTGAGTGGGAGAGATGGGCAACTTATTTCACTGGGCGCCCTTTGGAGCCAAATGTTAACTATGGGCAGATATCTTACACTGTGTGCGTACATTTTCCGTACAAAATGTTAAAACAAAGTGAGGTACCAGCGTTATGTTCTCTTGTGACAATCATTCGTATGGTTGACTTGGGACTGCACAGTTTCTGAAGGCTCCTTTAGTTTGTCACCCGGTGTGCAAAGAAAAAGACGTCCTGGGAGGGGGACTAGAGGGGATAGAGGGAGACCTCGGGATACCACCCTCCATTTTGAGTAACTTTTGCTAACAGTGAAACCGACGAAAAAATGCAGAATGGTGTGTGCCACTTTGACAGTTTAAAAGGATTTTATAAAAAAAAATCTCATTTCGGTTGTCTTATTTTGTACTGGAAGAGAGGGGAGGGGATGGGTCTATTCTCGCTGGGTCTAC
This sequence comes from Holothuria leucospilota, assembly GCA_029531755.1. Classification (NCBI taxonomy): domain Eukaryota; kingdom Metazoa; phylum Echinodermata; class Holothuroidea; order Aspidochirotida; family Holothuriidae; genus Holothuria; species Holothuria leucospilota. Next base: position 20,324 of record JAIZAY010001080.1, read on the forward strand.
CCTTCTTTCTAAGAAAACTATAGTACGTAATGCAGGATGCCATACATGCAAAATGGTTGCTTTTTATGGAAAGTTGTAAGCAAGTTCGAAACTAATCATTTAAGATATTTCAATATTTAGTGAAAGTTTCAGGAGAGGTATGGGGAAGGGCTAAATATAGGGACTCCTAGTGAGACTTTTTATTTTATGTAAAGGGCCTAGGCATGGGCGTCAATCAGTCGAGTGTGGGGTGGCATGGCACTTTTTGTTCAAAAATCTTAAGTCCAATGGCGTGGGATTTCAAAATAGTGGGGGGGGGGACGTGCCCAGGTCCCCCAGATTGACGTCCATGGGCCTGCGGCTAGAATACGGTTAGTAAAAATTAGTGAATGACCAGGCGTGTATTCCATGTAAAAAACCTACATCAAAGTCACAGGTACGCAAATGGTTTCAGCTTTCTCATGTTACTAATAGATCCAGGAGCAATGTTTGACCTGTTATTGTATCCCCTCCCTATGAAAAATTTTTGAAAAAACTGGGTTGTCCATTGCAATGGAATCTTGTGCCACATAGGCTACTATTTGAAGAAAAATTGTTCGTTAAAAATAGACGTATTTTTAGGAACTAAATCAAAAAACATAGGCATCAGTGAGGGGCGAACCATGGCCCAATGGGGTTCCCCTTCCCTTTGAAATTTTTTGAAAACTTGGGTGTCCGTACATGCAATCTTGTGCCACATAGACTACATTTGAAATTAAAATTTGTTTTGAAAAATTGACGTATTTTTAGGAAACTATAAACAAAACATAGTATCAGGACGGGGAACCATGCCCAATACAGTTGCCCTCTACCCTTTGAAATTTTTGCAAAAATATGGTGTCCCTTACATGCAATCGGGTGCCATATATTGCTACCATATTTGCAGTAAACTGTGTTAAAATTAATGCATACTTTAGGAAGTAAAAAAATCGGCATCAGTGAGGGGGGGGGCATGGCCAATCCCCCCTAAATACGCCACTGTCTATACCTAGCTATGACGGGGGGACTGCAGCTCTGGTATTTCAACGTCTATATGGGGATGTTCCGAGTATTAGGATAGGGTGTAGCCGGTTAGGCCCAAAGGTTTAGAGTTGTATTTGGGTTCATGTGGGTGAATATCAAGCAGTCGGAAGTAGAGATGGAAATCTCCGTATACGGTATAGCTAGGCCTTGTACAGAACGTTGTATCTAACTATAAGGCTAAGCCTACTCTAACCGTAGGCCTACATGTATTTCTACAGTGTATACTGTAGAGACATCCAATAAAAGGATCGCTATTGATGGAGTTCAATTGAACCTTTCTAACTTTTACAGACCATGAAATTTTGTTCTTCTTTGTACAGGACTGGAATCTATACAACTTGTAACCCTTATCTGACACAGGATACGTACAGCCTGTACAAACTTCTCGAATGTACGTAGGCTACACACGTACACATGATCTTGCGCTTTTGCAAGCTCGTACTTTGGCTCCAAAATGGTGCCCATGAATTTCGTCCAATCAGAACGCGTATCTGGGAACAATGGTTGGCCAATCTCTCCCACTATAGGGTCTCTATGTTAGCTTAGTTTGCCAGAATACTGTAGAAGGAACTTAGGCTTACTTGGCCCAACTCATGGAATCTTGAAGAATGTCC
>JAIZAY010000035.1:0-107500 GCA_029531755.1 Holothuria leucospilota
AACAAGTTTGAACAAAATTGCTCAAGTCCAGTAGCAGGACTTCGTGACGCAAACTTTGCTTAAAGATGTACACTTTCCCTTCCATCAAGTGACCTTTGACCTTCGGTGCCATTGAAAGCACATATTTTGTTAGTACTAGACTACTTCATAATGTTAATGAAGTTTCGTTTATTTGGGACGTTTCCTTTTGGGAATACAGTAAAAAAGTGATTTTCATAACATTCGACCTTTGAACGCTGACGTTTGGTCATTACTTCGGTAAGTAAGGGTGACAAAAGGGTTTTACCTAAGGTACCATTTATCACGTTTGAAGAGAATCGGTTCAACTATCTAGGATATATTAAAAAACAAAATTGGACCCACGCATTCACACACCCCACACGCACATCCAGTCATGCCATCATGATTGCATAGATTCCTTTAGCCTTTGGCAAGAAATCAAATAAGTGCATTGCCCGACTGACCAGATACTAACAAAGAAACCATGCAAGCATTGTAATGACATGGAAAGACGGAATAAAACGGTTGAATCGTAAGAAGATAAGATGAGGATAAAAGTTAAATATTGTTCCTTGAATGATAGAATGAATGGGGTATTCAAGTGGAATGTTCAGATGACGCAGAGAATACAAACAATCGTTTTTGTTACTCTGTATCAATGGTCAACCTCCCAAAAATTAATGCACTTTTGTATAAGAACCAGCCTGAGCCCATGATACGTTGCAATGGGGTTCTAGTTTGAAGGATGTTGAGAGGTCAATGAGAAAGGAGTGGGAAGAATACATATTACCATCAACACTGGAAAAGGGACAGGGAAACAATTTGCAGGACATGCTTACCTATGCAAAAGGCTTTAACCATTGAGCATAAATCCTGCCTGTTTAAAGGCTGATGGATGCAGTCTTATTAGCTCAGTGCAAATTTTAATATATTAACCTAACCTCTGATACTTCAGAGGAGAAAGACTCATTTCTCTGCCAAGGCATTGAAAAATAGTTCGGTAAACACCACAATTTGCACGCAGGTGCATTCACACTTAGAAAATACATTCTGGAGCTCTCTGGGGTGGTTATGTGATATCACTACCTGTGCATCCTTTAATTTTAAAAAAAAAAAACTTTTGCAGCCCCAATAACCAACTTCAATGGGCCCCTCTTCAGTGCCGATGCCCCCCTGTGTCAGAAGCCCTACCTACGAACCTGTTAAACTACACATACCATGGGTGGGAATGATGGTTTGTTCTTTTCCTCGTACTAACGCCTACATCAAACAAGGCTGGGGCCACTTTGTGAGCATCCATGATTACCAGACTACGAACTGTTAATTTTTTTTCATGCCTTAAGAAACATTTATTCAACGACGATAAGCGACAACGAATTTGAGAGCGCGTCTCTAAATTGGGCTTACGGTTTACAATATCACCCACACAATAAAAGTTGTTCTTTCTTAAGTTGACTTCTAGCTCATCCTTTAATTTAAAAAATTAACGCCTGTTAGCGCTTCTAATAAACAAAGCGACAATGTCCATGGCCATATCCCCACATTAACGCGTGTCAACTGTCTTTTATATGTAAGATACTGCACACTACTGAGTGACCTGAACAAGTCATAACTGACCAATAAGAATGATGCTACTGTTTGAATCTTACGTCAGTCAGGGCGTAGTCACCGACTGTTTATAGAAATGTGGCGATATTCCTACATGTGTTTGCAATAATTGAACAGTTATTCAACGATTTGATGTTAACTTATTTTTATAATCTCTTCACTATAGCAATGTGGTTTTCAAGCGGTCATCACACATGTAGAGTTATGGTGCTGTATCAGTACTGGAAGAACGCCACAACTTGTCTAAATGCAAAGTGGTCTAGCCTCTTACAACACATTTGTGGCGATTTGAAAACTTTATCAGGTATTCAAACAATATACATTGTACTAATAAATTATTAAGAAAGTTGCCTTGCTTACTGAATGCATCACAGATTAGCAATTGGCTTTATTCTTCTTAGATACTCCACGGTCAAACAGCAGCCGCGTCTTCCAGTCCACGTCGAATGGTAAATGATGTTAAGTTAGCAAGGCCTATTCGCCCTTTGAGAAAAGCATACTTTCAAGTTTGACCATCTCATAGTAAATAAGGGTGACAGAGGCTAGATTGAACATCCCTTAGGATGTATTTTTTTAAGAGACTAGAGGTATTGGGCGGATGACGGCAACATTGAGACGCTTAAGCTTATTTGATTAATAACATATACACTGTAAACACAAATTAGTCAAACATTGTCTGATACGCCTAACCCATTTTAGTCACTCATTTTGACCAATTTCTAATGATATTTGACTAATTGCACAATGATGGACCAATAATTATTGGTAAAAAATTGGTCAAAGAGGTTGAAAATTGGTCAGAAATCTAGTCAATTGGTACAAAATTAGTCAAACGCCTTTGACTAACTTGGGTTAGGCGTATCAGACAATGTTTGACTAATTTGTGCTAACAGTGTAGCAACAAAACAACGGACAGCGTGGATTGATCAAACTCTCTCATTTTAAACAGTTTATGACAATTTCAATTTAGTATTCATTGTAATGCTCGCAAAGGGCGCCGAGAAAAATCTTTCCGGCATTTTAAGGTTTTTGGGATTAATGCTTCCCTTCATACTGCAAAATTGTTCCCCACTGTATTAAATATCCGCTCATAATACCTCTGTTCTCAGTTGTTATGGTTCTTTTTCGTAATTATTTTTTATTTTATTTTTATTTTATTTTTGAAGTTTTGAGTTAGTGGGGGCACTTTTCCACCTTGCCCTATCCCTGTAATTCTGCTTATGGAGAGTCCCATACTCTGCCTTCATTGCTACTTACGGATCATGAAAGTATTATCAGAACCTTCGCGTTATTTCATGTATCGCATGAGCATATAATTGGGTATACCTTCGTTCTTACAACAAAAGTCCAAACGAAAACCAATCAGTGCTTAGGAGACCAATGGCTTGTTAGAACTTTGCTTCTTTACTCACTGAACTGCCAAGTTATTGCTTATGGCAAATTAATAGTAAACTTGCCCGTGTCACAGTGCATACCAAAAATATCATAACCTGCTGAACAACATGATGAAATTTAAATATGTCTTTTAGTGCAGGGCCATGACTATGAATACGGATACCATGTCATGAGTGTGATCATGGGCACATCTGTTACGGCATACGCATAGGCCTAGGAAGCTGTTCCAGGCTGAGGCTCAACGTTTTTACACCATCTGTCAGGAAAAGAGACTAAGGTGAGGGGGTTTCCATTCCTATGAAAATGTTTTAGAATATTTGAGGATCCTTAAATGAAATTTGATGCTACAGTTTGTGCAATTTTGAAAAACATTACTAAAACACTTTGTTAACCTTAACAGAGTGGTAAGGGGTTTTCGTCCTTGAAAATTCGGGACAGGGGTATACTTTAACCCCAGCATATTTTTCTGGTGGTTGGAGCCTCTTTTCCCCTTCTTAAGCCTGCAAGGGTATCAAGTCTTAGGTACTCAGGGCCCTAGCCTGGGCAAAATTTCTAGGGGGTAGTTCCAAACAAGGAAGAAAGCCAGGATGGTTGGCATCCAGACGGATGTTTTCTTTGTCACCCAGTGCCGCCATAAGGGGGTGGGGTTATTGTGAAGGGAAGACAAGCGCGGCACTCATTATTTTTTTCCCTGGATATTTGTGGGTAAACCGGATTCTCAGAAGTTTGCAAAATGTGTCTGAAGTCAAGGTTAGTGTTTAGAAGACGGGCTAAGGATACCCTCTCCATGGGTAATCGGGTGCTGCTCCCCATGGTGATCATAAAAGTGAGGAATATTGTGCAGAAAGTGGTTTTTCAAGAATGATATATGACTCGAAATAGTGCACCTATACGGAAGCCGTTAATTTCCTTTCTTTTCCCGAGTTCCCGACGGACTCAGTCACTCGTCCAGTTACACCGACGGCCGTTGATACGGCCGTACAAGGCCGTCACATGCATAATCAATTTGCCGATGGGCCATCAAATTGAATGGACCAATTAGATGAAGAGCCGAAAATCGAAATAGCCGATAACAGACTGGCCCGTTCTCTTTTTCTCTTTTTTCTTTTCATTCTCCGTCTTCCCTTTTCTTCCCTTCCTTTCCCTTCCTTTCCCTTTCTTTTCTCTTCTTCTCTCTTCTTTTCCTCCTCTTCTCTTTTCCTCTTCTTTTCCTTTCCCTCTCCTCTTTTGCCGACAGACCGAAAATTTGCCGACGGGCGACCAAATATTGGGAGGGGGTATGACACCCTCCCACACCCCCGCTCGCTACGGCCCTGCATGCTTCAGAACATAAGAATTCAAGAAAAAGTTAAACTTGAAAAACGTATTTAGTGCAATCACTTACTAGTGAAAAGACAACTTAAAGTATTGTACAAGCTCATTGATTTTGGCAAGACAATCATAGTTTTTCTTTTTAAAAGCAAGCTGTTGTACCCCTGTGAAACAATACTTACAATCAATATAGATTTCAGCTATGTTGTGGCATCGTGAAGGAGGGTGGCGATTCATTCGTCAGCGTGAGTTACCCGCATAAGAGCCCGTCTGCGACGTTGGTCCAGGGACCCCCCGGAAAATTTTGGTAACAAGGAACCTCTTTTATGCAATTTTCTAGGTTCTGAGGGGCTTAAAAACATAATCAGCTAAATGAAGCTTTTTAGCATTTTCACTTTTTTCAGGCAGGCTACTTTTTATTTAGGGTTTGGAGATCTCAGGTGGCAGCTGCTCCTTATCCCCCGCTCTCTACGACCCTGGCAGGCTACTGGTACGGGCCAAAAAGATAAATGGACCACGGGTACAAAGCACTGGTTCCAGTCCCTTTAGACCTTTACGATGGCTATTATATGCGTGAAAATGTTAAAAGTAGTTGTGATAAGTACAGTCAAGACATGGGCGTCCGCAGAAAAAAAATTCAAGGGAGGGCAAAATTTTTTTAGGGGGCCCAACTTTTTTCATGGGAAATATTTTACTCCCAGAAAAGAGTTTAGATGCTACTTTAACATAGTGTTGACAAAGGTGTGGCCAGGAATTTGTCAAGGGGGGGGGGGGTGAGGCCCATAGACAGACTCTCAGCGCTCCGCGCCACCATGGGTTGGCGCGGAGCGCAAGAAATTTTTGGCCCCAAATGCTTCCCAGATCGCTGGAAATGGTACTTCCAAGGCCTATTTACCACATATAAAAGGGAAAAAATAAGCAATATTGTAAATATAAACTTTAAAAAAATACCAAAAACATGCTCGGGGGCTGCTGGGGCCTGAGTGTTGATATTTTTATTCAATTCCTGTTTTGAGAGTAGAAATTTACACTGATTGAACTGTTAAGAAATGTTGATGTTATATTTTCTTCGTTTTTTTTTCTTTATTTTTTGTTCGGTTTTTCAAGTTTTTGATTTTCCGGGGGGGGGGGGGGTAAGCGCGCCCCCTCCCCCCAACCGGACGCCCATGAGTCAAGACTTTATTTCAACTGTTATTCGAAAGGCAGCTTCGTGGCTTCCCAGATCCGAGCTTAAAACACTTGATATGGTTTTTGATCAATTTTATAATGTCCGTTTTCAATCCCGTTGACAGCAGCATTAGAAAACAAATCCACACAATGCAGTCACATTAACCGTAGGCCAACAATTAAGCTAGTGATCATTATATATTTCATTCAGAGTCGTTGAATACTCGATGTTCCATTTTAAAGTCTGCTTAACACAACAGCTGATGCAGGTGTAGTTATATTTCTGTTCTTTATACCAAAAAGTACAGGGCCGTAGAAAACAAATACTAAACTTCTGAAAATTTCACTGTCCAAATTATGATTTCAACCAAAACCTGCGAAATTGCATATAAGGGTTCCCCCCTCGAATTTTCCCCGGGAGGCCCCCAGACCCAAGCCGTGGACGTGTTCTTATACGAATTTCTCTCCCTGACGAATGAACAATCTTCCTCGTTCAAGAAACACCGCTTGAATACACCAGCATATACGCTGGCTGAAGATAAAAAACTTGTGATTACCTTTAAGTATTAGCTAAACTCAATGAGGTGGTGGTGAAACGTTTAATTTAAAGGGCATAAGTAAACCACAAACTTGTTTTGAAAACAACAGCTGCATCTTACATAATCCTCTTCTTTTACTTCAAGTGTCTTCTCCATCATCCAGTGAAGTGCCAACTTCAAAATAAAGACTTATACCTTGAGAGGCTCTCCGGGCACACTAGTCTACCTGAATTAGGTTTTTGGAGCAATTAATGGGGGAACCTTTATTACATCCTCAGGCAGATAGTTCCAGTCACGTACGGTACTGTGCTGGGAATAAAGTACGCCTAGGACTTTTTACGACGTGTGGGGAGTTTGTGGTTTCTAGAAGCAAATACTTAGTTGGATCAATGGCGACTAGTTGGTTCTGAATCTTGTAAAACATCGACAATCTAGCTACCCTTCGTCTTTCAGCAAGGGGTGACACCGTATGCGAGATCTGAAGCATAGAGCCAACACTTGGAGTACGATTGTAGCGGTGGAGAGCAAACCTTGCAGCACGTCTCTGAATCTGACTCAATTGGGTTAATCGGTTTGTTGTACAAGGACCCCGGCGATACTCCTGTATTCAAGGATAGGTATAACAAAAGACTTACACGCTTGCATATGCTTGCAGTACATTAGAACTGCTCATTTAATATTACGACAAAGCAATTTAGGGTGTTTGCAGCCTACATAGTGACACTGTCGATATGCTTGCCACAGCGAAAGTCATGTGTGATGTTGACCCCAAGGTACTTCAAATGTTGAACATGTTTGAGCTCTTTCCCATGGAGATAATAATTGAACTTATTGGGGTTGCGATTGCGAGTGATACTAATAATTTCGCATTTGTCAGGATAAAACTCCATCATCCATCTTTTCTCCCAGTCTTGTAGAGTATCAAGCAATCAAAGTTTTGTTTCCCTCATTTGGCATCAGACTCATTTTTCATCACCATATAGTTCATAGTATCATCAGCAAAAAGGACAAGTGGTGAAATGAAGATTTTGGGCAATGTCACTAATATAAAAGAGGAACAGGCAGAGAGCCCTGTGGTACCCCAGATGATACACATATGCTAGACGAAGACACTATCTCAAACTACGGATTGGGTTCTGTTGGTAAGAAACCTTTTAATCCAATTATTTGTGCTTCCGCGGTTATTCCGTAACAATTAAACTTTTCAATCAACCAAGTGTGTCCTACTTTATCGAAAGCACGCAGACGTCAGTTTAAGGCATATTATGCATGTTAGTTAAAACATCTGGGATAAATTCAAGAAGCTGACTTTCACATGATCTTTATTGCGGAAACCGTATTGAAGAGCACAAAAGATGTTGTTTTCAGTAGCGAACATGATACAATTGCAGATAATATGCTCCATTAGTTTAGATGCAATAAAGGTCAAGCTAATGGGTCGATAATTAGTCGAGTCATACTTTTGACCTTTCTTGTAAATGGCTGTAAAAATTAGCACTTCTTCAGTCAGTTGGAACGTACCCTTCAACTAAGGATAACCTAAATAATTATGCCAGTGGTGTAGCGATGACATCAGCCACTTCTTTAAGGACTTTTGAGCTAATATTGTCACGACCTGTAACTTTTCCAGGTTTAAGATTTTTGAGAAGCCTTAAGACACCAGGGACAGTCATATCAATGTTAGGCAGTTCAGAAAGTTGGCGAATTGAAGCAGGTTTATTAAAGGGCGTCTCAATTGAGAAAGAAGAGTACTGGAACTGGCGATTTAGAGCTTCTGTTTTTCCTTTTGTACCGGAAGTCAGTTTACCGTTTACACTTGATGAGCAAATATTATTATCGTCAGACCTCTTATGTTTCATGAAAGTTCAGAAACGCTTCATGCCACCGAAGTGATTCGAGTCAGGAGTATGTGGTAATTATATCCGAGCCGTAATTCCAATATGCCTTACGTACTTTTTTCAAGTTGCGGAAACGCTCTTTCATGATATTTTATAACATAAATATTACATACTAGTAAGATGATTTCAATGATTACGCCGTCGAAGGTTTTGAAAAAGTCAAGCTTTCGTCAGAAGTGTCTCTGATTTCTTCAGGACTGATGCAAGGAAGCAAGTGCAGTGAAGTTATATAGTTATGCTGCAACCCTAATTGGTGGATTCTGTGTTCTGATAGGCTGATTTGTCTGTGTTCTGATTGGACAGTTGAATTGAGGATTCTGTGCTCCGACTGGACGATTTATCTGTGTTCTCATTGGATGAGGCAAGTGAGAAAGGAGCATGACTGGATGCAAAAGACTGTTCCACATTTGGCTGACATCTTTCCCATCTATCCTGTTAATAGTGGATTTTTCATTGACCCTAATCCCTAGAGCCTCCCTCATTAATCGCATCCCTAAATGCTGAACATTAACAATGCTTTTGGCATCTACCCATAGAGGCGTGTGGTTATTGCAGTGAGCATGCAGTCAGCTAAGGCAGAACCTTCCACCTTACCTTGTTCTGTAGCTCTCTTATGCTCAGCTACCCTCACTCTGAGTAAGCGTTTTGTTTGACCAATGTACTGTTGTCCACAGCAACCTGGGATTGAGAAACACCGGCAGTGTGGTTTTTGGGCAAGGGGTCTTTGGGCTGGCTGAGGATATCCCGTAGCTTTTGAGATCGGGAATAGAAGGTTTTAACTCCTCAATTATATCTAAACGAAACGGTTGGCATGTTACATTTTCCGGGGGTTTTAGCAATATAGGCCTACTGGTAGTATTTCGCAGCGGATTTCCCTGAAATCCGCAAAGGATTTCCCTGAAATACCCTGAAGGTGGTACTGCATAGGCATAAGCAGGATAAACGGTGGACACCTTGGGCTAAAAATATTGTCAATTACTTTTCAAGTGATTCTGACTTTACATTTATGAATTGCTCGCGGGCCGGAAGAACTTGTCTCGCAAGCCGGAGGTTCCCCACTCCTGGTCTAAATTGTGTCACCCCTACCTTTCATCCGGTAGACATTTCGACAGAACATTTTCTTGCAATGTCTACGCTACGGCTACGCGCCACCTGATGGTGGCTCCCACAGTGGCGTACTAAAAGTGCCAGGGGAAGCCTGCTGCGAGTACTATTACGGCCTTGTAGGGGTGCCATGCCACAGTTGTCTTGAAATTCAGTGAATATTTACACTTTCAGATCATGTTTCAGGCCAAACGTGACCAAGGAAAATATCATTTAGATATAGAAAAACTCAGGACAAGAAAATTTTCTCTAACAGTATCTGGTGTCATCCCTCCCCAAAGGCAGCATCCCCTTCAATTACACCCTACCAAAATAGACAAAATCGCTAAATAATCAGTTCAAAGCTTGAATTTTGTATCCAAGCCACCTCGCAAAGACCAAAAATTTTCAAAGAGTATAGCGTGTCATCCCCTTCTCATAGACAGCACATCTTGACTAACGTCCAGCCAAAAGATAAGAAGAATATCAGTAATAAAATAATGGCAATGTGTAAAGACAATCAGTTTAAAGCCTTGCCAACGATAACACAAATATTGCACATAAGCCGGGCCTCACATGCACCCCCTCAGGACCCTCCTCAAGGGTGGCACTCATGATCAAGTGTTAAAAGGAAGGATCAGCCCTGGTGTCAAATATCGGTAGGCAGGCCACTTGGTGTTCCGCTTTAATAGATAGTGTCATGAACTGCCACTCCCCCCCCCCCCCCCAGAGATTTCGCCCAGGCTACGGCCCTGAAGTAAGTCTCTTTACAAAGTCCTCATGCATTCTTATGGCGGTTTGTTACGTTAGAGCTTTAGTCTACTGATCATAATTTTTTTGACTAAACGCATCTTCCTTATAGAAATTTCAATGACTGGTTTGGTAGATTTGGACTTGTGAACATCATATCAAAAGTCTTCTAGAACTCGTTTGAGGAAATTGATTAAACTTCCGAAATGGCGAAGGTGGACGTATCAACATGCATGCTTAATTTCGTGATGCTGACTTTACGAGCAGTAGTTCAGGTAACCTGTAACTGTTTGAAATCACTAATATTTACCCATAAACTTACAAAAATCAGCAAAATCGTCACTTTGTTGCCTACGGAAAATGTATGAGATAAACGTCCCTCGAAAAGAACTGGGTTCCACTTCCGATCGGTTTTGGTGATGTTGAAAATATTTGTCATAAGAGTATTTGCATACTCAAACATTCCTTTTTCTCCTTCGGAAAGCAATGTGTGACTTAATTGATTCAGAGCCATTGCTGACCTAGGCAATGAAATAGGAATGTAATAAGGATAGGCAACGTATAAGAGAAACAGTTACTGGCGTCAGGTAGTGTACGGTGATACCACTGATCCAAAAACGTGTTTATGTAGGTCCCAGTCAACATATAGAGGGCGGCGAATCGACAGTAGTCTTACAACCAATTTCTCGTTTAGAAAATACGAGTCAATATTGTTCAGTTATTCTCTGACAAGCACCCAACCTTTCATTTTGCTGTGGGATAGGTTCAATAACTGATAAATGGGGTAAAGATAGCAGCTAGCGTTAATGTTTTGTTTCGAGATACTCACGTTTTAAAAGAATCCATTAACATCTCTTTGTTATTCTTCTCCATACATACAATTGACATGTGTAAACTCATAATTTTCTACCGATCTATCGAGAAAGTGGTGAGAGGGATCAGTAAATTACAAATCTACCAGTATATTTGAACTTGCCATCAAATAAGTCTCTGTACGTTTCATTTATTTCATGGAGTCTTCTTTAATTAGAATGATTCTGGCACTGCAGGATACTAAAGGCTCTTAAGAGATCTCTACCTATTTAAGTTTTATTTATCGCATGTCACCTTCATCAGGTGTTATTGGTTTTCTTCTGACTTGATGATGTTACTGAAAAGCTAACATTATCAGTCCCTACAACTCTCTGCAGCTTTTATTTTAATTTAAGCTATTGATCATGCTTGTAGCTTGGTGTTTCTTGAAGATAGAGTGTTCCCAAGTTAGTTCATTAAATATGCAAATCAAACTAATTACTATGTTAATTACCGCTAATTAATGTGAAAAGTAGTATCAAAGTGTTGGGAATGTACATATTTTGGCAGTCTTTACTCACTATAAGATATTTGAAAGTCATGAAAACTTATTTGATAAAATCATTTCCTGGCGAAGAGCCCCCTTAAGTACTGTTAGTCATTGACATCTCTGTCAGAAGACCTTGAAGGGCATGCACAAGTTGCTGTATTTATGAAAATTTAATGTGTTCTTACTCTCTAAGTACAACATGGCAGCAGGAAAACAATAAATGAAATAATATCAATAATCTAAAAAATTGTTGAACAAAACATTTTGAACATGTGCCAACTAACACTCTTGCTTTAATTTCCTTTATTTTTACAATACGTCTCCAAGCAAAATCAAAAAGGAAAATCTCTGGTAAGTTACGAATTTCCCCCACAAACTTAAATATACAATGTGTTACTAAAACCTTTAAACAACGTCAGACCACAATTAAGCGTGACGTTTTGCTATTAAATCCACTGGTTGAATAACATAATCAAACAAGAAGATTTGTAAACGGTATGAACCTAACAATATACAAGAGCATAGAATCTACACCCAACTATATCATGACGAGGCTTCTGTGGAAAGTGGCAAATAGGTCATCTCGAAGATGAAGTATATTTTCCACGAAAACGTACATTTTGAAATAAAAACACAACTTTGCTCTTGCGACGTTGTCGTCCAAATTTTGCACGCATTTTGGTAAGAGGAAAAAAGGATGGTTGGTAAGGCATTCAATGCAATAATTATCCAATCAAGTTTTGTGTGTGTTTTCAAACTCCTCTCTATCATGTGATGACTTTGATATTTGTTACATCAAATAGACGAGAATATAAAGCAAAGTAAAATTGTTTTATTACTGCAAATAAATTGAAATCTTAACACTTTAGAAGCATCCAATTACAGTATTCATTCAAGGAGGCTTGAAAGTACTATTTTGATGAAATATGAATTGTATCACGCCATAAATGCTTGCAAAGCTATTGATATATCTAAGCAAAGGCTTATCTGTATCTTCAATGACAGCTTGAACAATATCATGAAGTGACATCTTGTATCTGCTCAAGTTCAATACTTCAACTACGATTTACCAACAGAAACACTGATACCTACTTTTTCATAAAATTAATCAATAAATGTCAATGCCTACTTCTTGTGATCCTGACAATAAGATCTTTAATCATCTATTGGGGGCTAAACACTTACTATATTATTGTGGTTTGCTTTTCGTGCAAGTGTCTTTGAATAAAGATCAGAGCCAGTAGTCAGAATACTTAAATGGTGGTTTCTTAGATGATATAAATATCTTATTAAATTTTCCGTTCTGGATACAAAATATTTTATGTTCAAGTGTAAAGGAAAGAACAAAACCACAGAATAGTTAGTATTTCATGTATGTTCCAACGAGTTGTGATTAAAAGTTGCCATAATACATATTCTTTAATCACCACGATGAGTTCACTATGCAGACACTGAATCCGAATATGATTTCAATGACAGTGCGATAAAGAGTCCAGAAAACAATCACTTGTTATGAACACGTCCTTTCTCATTGCTAAAATAAACTGTTGTTTGTCACATGAAGACAAAATTAAAGGCTTAGTGATCCCTTGCCTCTGAAGATATTTGTTAAGTACTTTTACTTTCTGGTGTTTAAAGAAAGGCTCACTCCCACTGCAGACAATCCCGAAACTACTCCCCAACGGAGTGAGAGCCGCTTATGCTAAGTGTAGCTTCATTAATATCACCCCTCTTAAGATATCATGTTTGTAAGCAGGTATTAAGATCTTCACCCCTTGAACCTCATAACTTCAGATAACCTCTGCCCTTCTAACCAAAAATCATTAGGGTTAATCTACTGACTGTAGAGCAGCCACATACCATTATAAAAAGTATATACACGATTTTCGGTTTTTGACCTCTAGTGATCTCTGACCTCTCCAAAAACAATTCGATTCTTCATCTCCTATACATCAAGTATGGAAGGTATGCATCATTCCCATCGTGAGCTATTTAGCTTACTATCACGCTACAATGTTTTCGCTGATTTGCTTCCGTTGACCTCAGATAACCTTTGATCTCTATGAAAATAAAGGGTTCATCTTATTGCTAATACACATACACATGCCCAAGTATAAAAAGTACACAATCTCTCTAACTTGAGATATTGTAATGACATGGCTTTTAACCTTCGGTGACCTTACATGACCTCTGACTTCCACTAAAACTATCAGCTTCTTCCTCTTAACACAGATAAAGCTATATACTAAGTGTGACAGGTATCCATTGTTTCTTTTTTAAGATATTGTTTTTACAAGCAACTACTAAGGTGTTCGTAGTTTTACTCCGTGACCTCAGGTAATCTTTGACCTCTACGAAAACATTAGGATTAAATGTCTAAAAACTGCCCATCCCCATACTTAGTATGAAATATATCCGTGCTTTTTTCATTGAGATATCGTGTTTGTAATATTTTAGGTTTTTGACCTCTGATGACCTTACTTGACTTTCGACGATAAGATGCTTTGTCTTGATATTATACATCTACGTACGGAGTATAAAAACTATCAGATATTCCTGTTTTGAGATATTGTGTTGAAACGTTTACAGCTTTTGGCCTCGTGTGACCTCACATGACCTTTTACTTGGACCATAAACAATTAGGTTCTTCCTCTTTATACAGTAAATCCATATACCAAATATGAAAGTAGTCATCATTCTCATTTGGAGATATTGTGTAGACAAGCAATTTCCAATGTTTTCTGAATTTTACCCAAGTGACCTCAGACAAACTCTAACCTCTACCAAAAGCAATGGGGTACATTTACTGGCAATAATGCATTGATATACTGAGTATGTAAAGTATCCATCCATACCGCCTACCTTGAGATATCCTGTTTACAAGATATTTGACCTTGGTCACCTCACATAACATTTTACATCCACCAAAAATAATAGGCCTCTTTCTTTTTTATATGATCATTCTGTATACAAAGTATAAAAAGTAGGCATAATTCCTATCTTGAGATATCGAATTTACAACCTAAGCGTCACAACCACACACACATACACAAGCAATAGTGATGCAAAGATTCATTGCGTCTTCGACAAGGAATCACAAAGGTTAAATAACTTCACAAGACGAGTTTCTTAAAGAATAAGTGTTACCCCAAATATGTACAATTCGTTAAATTTAATGTGTTAAACCATCTCTGTGATGTTATCTGAATCTATGACACGATTTCTTCAACTTCCATTGGTTCGAGGGCGTGATTACAAATGCCCATTCGGGATGTTCTGTAGCCATTGTCGTCCTGTACTTTCTAGTAGAAAATGAAAGGAAGGTTACGCTACATTACGAGTATGACGTCCAAATTTGGCTTCAAAGTGTTACATAAGGAGCACAATTTCATGTCAAGGGGCTTTTTAAAATTTGTTTGCGGTTATTGTGATGCGTAGAAGTAGTCTTTGGGTCTTGGGAACAGATATTCTAAATATTTTCTATGGTAGCCTTAATGCAAATATGCAGTCTCCCCAAACTCATTTTTGAAACATCAACTAAATCATTCAACTCTCCTCCTATATCACTTTAAAGTACTTCTCATGATGTTTTTAAACATAAACATTAAATATTTAAAGTGAAATAATGAGTTATTTGGCATAAAATTCATAATTCAGTTGCAAAAGTTCTGTGACATGATTAAAAAAGACAAAGAAAAGAGGATACCCAGGTAAGCTAATTCAAATAAGGGAGCTGATATTAGATGGAGAACCATAGTAAATTTTGATTTATGCTAATCCAGTTAGATTGAACACAGAGTGGGGGCTAAATCCTTTAATTAGGGATTATTGAACTAAAGGGCATTGGATTCCTTTGTCTGATATCCAATTAACCTCATTTATACCTACAGTGACCTAACAAAAAGGATTATTTGGAACGATGTTTAATGACTAACTTGCCGACAGTCAAGAACGAAACCCTGGTCTGACGTCAAGACGACTGTCTTTTGCCAAGGAAACTGATGATACTGGCAATACACAAATACAAACGATTTATGCAAATGAGCAACAGAAGTATAAGACAAAACTTTGCTCATGGATTTTGACTAATTTTCGCATTCCCTTGCATGATTTAAAAGGCAAAGACATATTGAACAAGTTATAGGGGACTAAAAAAGTATGTAATGAACGTCGAAAATCAAATAATTTACCACTTAACCAACTGGCAATGTTAAAGCAAGGGAGAAACTTCCCCATTTGCTATTTAAGATGTAGCAGAAGACGTGGCCCACTTGTGCCTAATTCCTAACACCATTTACACACTCAAAAGAGATTATTGTCGGCAACTGGTAGGGTTCAAAGAAAGAGTTTTTTGTGGATCTCCATCTAATATCACCTTCCTGATGAAAGTAATGGTCATTGCAGTGAACGATAAGACAAGTTTTAAACTAGACTTTTTTCTGTGTTTACGGTTCAGGCCAATGTCAAATGTAGGCCAATGCTCAAATCGGTCAATTTTTTTGCAGAAAGGGGTGTTGCGAACCTCTCCTAAACCATGGATGTGATTAAGTTCAAACTAATTGGGTCAGTACGTGACCATAAACATGTGTGCATGACATTGGTCAGAAGGCAAATGTCGAAGATCACATCGGCTACAAATTGCTTTACCATTATTTGATGTTCATTATGTCAGGAGAAGTCGCCAAACTGCGTGATATGCTCTCCTTTTGTACACATCTGGGATATCATGTAAACGTTTCACTGTCTTCGCCTTACAGATTTTTTCGACACCCACTGAACTCAGGCGGGGCGCCACAAGGGGGGGGGCAGGGCAGGCATTTGCCCCCTATGGTTTTTCAACCCCCAGAATAAAATCGTCTAAAAAACGTTTTAAGACACATAATTTTGTAAGGGGTGGGGTGAGGTGTTACAGTTTGTCACCAATCTATCACAATATTAGTTAAATTGTTCGTTACAAAATACCTGAAACTTTTAATCCCCGCACGGATAACGTTTTCTGTTTTCTCCATTGTTTACGTGAATGCAGGTTAAGTATTAGATAAACACTAAGGCCATTATACATAACGCGCAAACAAAAAGAGCATAGGAACCGAGAGTAAAGCTGAAACAATACAGTAGTATACCCTTAAGCCAAGTTATTGTGAGACCTTACACATATGGTGTCACTGAGCAAAAAGTTTTCTCTCTCTTGGAGAAAAGGTGTGTATCATTGCAAGTTTCACCAAAAAATACAGAAAGCTAATTTGTGCATCAGGGGATACCCCTGATCCATGAATCTCTGTCTAACCAACACCCCAACCCTACCTGTAACTCGGAATATATTTTTGTCCGGGGGAATCTTCGGTCTTTACTGAACCTTCGACCAAGTGAACCTTTTGTCTGTGGGTATTCCTCCCTGTCCGGATTATGTAATGTTTGGCAATCTCAAACATTTACTGTCTCTCCATTCCCAGCATGTGACCATTTGAAATTTAGAACGTGAACATATATATTGGGGGTATCATGAGTCAATCACTTAACGAACATTTTGACAAAAACAATATAAAAAACATTTAATAAAATGAATTAAGACTTTGAAGTAATATTATATGTCTCATTTATTGCATACGGGTAGGAAGCGGGGCGCTGGGGGCTAAAGCCCCAGTCAAAAATCTGGGGGGCAGAAGCATACTTCTGCCTCCAATATCCAAGGTCAAAAACCCCTTATTTGTCTCTTCGATAAAAACTGTAAAAAATTGCAGTAATTTTCCTTATATTTTGCCCAAAATGTTGCACCAAATTGCATCTGAGGACCCACAAATACCCAAAAATTTTCTAAAGGGGGAGGGGACACCCCTCCCCAGGACAGCGATCCGAAACAAGGTTCAGCCCCTGTCTCGAAAAGTTACCTACACCTATGCCTTATTGTGCTTTATTCTGGTGTTGTCTCGACTGAGTAATCCATAGAAAACGAATTTTAAATAGTAGGTGCATGGTCGTAAACAACACAATCTTTACTGTATGAAGAAATCTTGAGTCAATCAGTTAAAAGAGCAAAAAAAAAAAAAACCGGACAATGCCACATGGGGCAGGAGACAACCGCTTTCTATCATTTGCAAGAACAGGGGAAAGAGAGAAGGAAAAGAACAGGAAAAAAGAAAAGGAGAAAACGAAAGAGAAGAAGGGGAAGCGAAGGAGAAAGAAGAAAGAAGGAGAGTGGGGTAGGCATATATTTGATCCATATAATTAGTCCAGAGCATCCAGGAGGCCCTATTCCGTGGTCTGCCAGCCTGTAGATACCTTCTATAATGCATATATGAAGCAACGAAAATATTCGTAATAGTTTGTGCTTCTGTCGACTCAACGCACGTATTTTTGAGTGAAAACATACCCATACATAAAGGGGGGGGGGGCTTCAGGAGGTTTGTTGACTATATACCCTTCTCTTAGACAACAAAGGCTACTCTCCTCTTTCACTAAACCAAAACTTAAAATTCAATAAAATTATTAACACTTTTCAGCCATATATAACAGCTCAAAAATACCAAAGACATCATCATTTTGCATCTAAGCAATCTTAAATTGATAAAAATTTCTCAAAAATTTCTCAGTTTCTCCCCTTGGACCCCTCCCCAGAAAAGCATCTTTCCCAAAAGCAAAATTTAAAATTCAATAAATTATGAACACTTTCTTACATATATGATCAGTTCAAAATACACCAAGGATATCACCATTTTGCATCTAAGCAATCTTAAATTAATCAAAAATTCTTCAAAGAGGAGGGGACACTCCTCCTCAGAATAGCATCTTTCCAAAAACAAAAATTAAAATTACTAAATTGTAAACTTTCCAGCCATATATGATCAGTTCAAAATATGTACCAAAGACAACATCATTTTGCCTCTGAGCAACCTTTAATTAATAAAAAATTTCCCAATGGGGAGGGGGAACCCCCTCCCCTTAGACTCCTCCCCCAGGACGGCGATTCCTCATCTCACGCTTTGCCCCCCTATGGAAATACCCTGGCGCCGCCCCTGACTGAACTCATTATGAAAGTACACCCCAAGGACTATTCTGAAACAAACATCAGTGATAGTATTATCTGTCCTTTACAATGTAATTTACTCAGCTGATTGCTCATTTAAAGTTTAACAGCCTTTTGTGTAAAAAAGAGTTACCAATTGAAAGAAAAAGGGTACTGGTGCAGGTCATATAAAAAGTATTTAAGTATGGTTACTGCCCACTAAGTAAGGATTTTGATGGTATCTGCACAAATATTGACTTAACTGGAATTTACCAGAATTTGAAACTCATTAAAGTGTAAAAATGAACCAAAGGAAGGGTTTGGATACATCAATTAAACGCACCTCAGCCCAAAGGAAATAAACTTAGAAAACTCCTTAACCTTAACTCCTTAAACTATTTTAGTAAGTAGAAACGTTGAAGCAGAATACCTGCAGATTTATGTTTATTCCAACTTTTTCTTGCAAGTGAGATATTTCGAAGTGACAGGTTGGATAATGGGCTTCTCGTTCCTCTCTTTGCAATGTGAACTTCCAATTTCGTTCCACTGACAGCTCGATGGACTGGTACGAAATTGTCTAAATAATAATGAAAAGCAGCGGAAAAGGATAATTTCATTGGAGTCATTTAGAATATGTCGAAAGAACTTTATATATATATATATATATATATATTGTTATGCCTAAATAAACGTAAATGAAAAGATAGTAAAAGTACCAATAAAAGCCAATAAGTAGACAACATTAATTGCTTATACTGGCGTTCACTTCTTTGTGCTAATGTTCTTTCTGCATTTCTGAGATGAAGAACAAATGATTTCTTTCGATTAGACATAATGTCTTAACAAGTTAACATTTATAACATGAAGAAACTGTGGTATTAGATCTCTCCATTGAAGCCTTATCACAAAGTGTCTTTCTCCCTGAGGGTTGAATCCTAAAGGCACGGATGTACACTTTGGTATATCTTCGGTTATCGTGAATTTTCCTGCTTACGTGACCATCATTACAACACTCGTGCACTGATAATGTAACCGAAATTGGAGTTTTTTATCAGCGTTTCTTTTATCTGAGAATGATGCATTCCGGCTCTGGGTGGTGTGGACCAAAATACTGAATGAGTGCAAAGTTGTAGAACTACGGTGATAGTGTCAGGTAAAATTGACTAACCATTTGAATAAGAAATAAATATGGTGACAGTTTAAAATAAACTGATTGTCTACTTTGTAAGTCATTTTACTTTAATGAATCATTTGGACAAGAGCCAGAGCGGTAAATGTTGCACAGAAAGTATGAACTCTGATGACAGACGCATATACTTAACAGGGCATTACATATCACAATTTTTTATGTTAAGCCTCCTCTTTGGCTAATCTAACAGAAATCTATATTCATGTAAATTTACTTTGCTCTGAGTGTTCATAAAAGTATACCTTTGGCTCAAGCAGATTTGGGCTGGTTTTCCATTGATCGATTGGAAAAATATCTGTCAGCCTCATTTCAAGCGGCTCCTGTGGATGTTTGCGGAAGATGAAATATTCCCAATTCGGACCAAGTAAATATCCTTTTACTTTATCTTCGCAGACCTGCAAAAGTATGTAATGATCGAAATAATCTATGGTCAAAACAGCTAAGTCTCTGAAGGCAACAGTTTGTTAAGAAACTTGAATCAATACATATAGAATTACAGAAAGAGAGTGAACCAATATGTAACCCACAGCCCATATCAATACGTTCTCAGTTGTTTGTAAGATTCTTTAAGAGGAGAACTCACTCTCTTTCCCCCTGCCTTCTTAAAATCCTCTTGTGTAGCATTAACTCTCTTGTATCCCGGTAATGCAGGAAAACACCCAACGAGGGTAGTTATAAAATCAGCATCCCTTTCAACTTTTTCTCCAGCGATATAAACAAACAACATTTTTCCTATGACGTCTTCTCCCGGAATGTTGAACTTCACCCAGCAAAATTTATTTAACAAAATTTTACACAAAGCACCAGAGACTATGGGGTTTGCTGACTCGGAAAAATCTTCCCACCTTGGCTTCTCTCCTGCAGAAAACAAGACAAGCAAAATGAAAAAACAACGACAAATTCAAAAACCTGTGAAAAAATATGGAGCACAATCCCCTACTAATACGTTTGCTTCTTATTTGTTGAATTCGTAGGAGATTACAACTTTATCATGACGACTTCTTACAACATGGACAGATCACCCTACACTAACGTTTTATGTGTAGATTATCCCCACTGTGAGTACATATTCAATACCTGTAAAGAAACCGACACGATCAGAGAATCCTTCGATTCTGGGAATATGAAGTTAAATGAGCTACCTGTGTTACTGTGCCGATGAGTATCCCTCAATCTGTAATTTAAGGTACTCGCTACAAGTGTCATGAAAATTCTAAAAATTTAGTGAAGTTTAAGATGTTTCGCCTTGGCACAAAAAAGATAAAAACCCACTCTGTCCAAGTCGCTTTACCCGACAGGGGTCTACAAACCCTTGTCTAAAATGATCCTAACAATCTTGTTTTGAATCTTACTTTTGTAATGCATGGATAAAGCAGAGAACGAGAGCAACAAGAAAAATAAAGTTAACAATGTATTAGAGCAGTAAATAAGATCTTACGATTGCAACTGTTCAGAGAAGTTTCCCTACCTAAATAAAAATGTAACAACTGCCCCTGCTTTTTTAGACTATCATGGGCAGTAGAATTACCATAGAGGGTAATCCTTGTGTGAAAAAAGTTCACCTTTGATGTATAATATCATCTATAACGCATGTGCAAGTTTTCATGACCAGGTCTCTGCCTAATAAGTTTGAAGTTGACCGGAA
The DNA here is from genome assembly GCA_029531755.1 of Holothuria leucospilota. Taxonomy (NCBI): domain Eukaryota; kingdom Metazoa; phylum Echinodermata; class Holothuroidea; order Aspidochirotida; family Holothuriidae; genus Holothuria; species Holothuria leucospilota. The sequence continues at coordinate 20,931 of JAIZAY010000035.1, forward strand.
TTACAGATTACGTAGTGTTTGCGACACATTTTTTTGAAACATCATGTGGATTTGTGAAGTTTTCACTCCTAGATAAAGGCGTAAAGAAACTATGCAATCACGCGAGTGTGTGTATGTGAGAATGTTTGTGACGCTTAACTTTTAATCACGAAATATCAATATATATATATATATGTTTATATATATACATATATATATACACACACATATATATATACACACACATATGTATATATATATATATATATATATATATATATATATATATATATAAATATATATATAGTAGGTCGAGGTTGGTAAATCGAAGTTAGAATGTGTAGGTCGAAAGGTAAATAGTAGTACATTCGATCTTGAAGAATATATATATATATATATATATATATATATATATATATATATATATATATATATATATATATATATATATATGTATATATATATATATATATATATATATATATATATGTATATATATATATATATATATATATATATATATATATATATATATATATATATATATATATATATATATATATATATATATATATATGTATATATAGAAATATGGTTACTTTTCACACTTAGCGCAGACAGTATAACTTTGTCATACTGAGTAATAGGTTCAAATTGTTCTTGGTAGAGTCAGAGGTCGTTTGAGGTCAACAGAGGTTAACAACCGACATTTCAAATAAGATCACAACAAGATAGGGATGGTGGGCACATATGATACTTGAAATATTGATTTTCCATATCACACAAAAGAACCGTATTGTCTTTGATCGAGGTAAGTGGTTATCCATGTGTAGGTTAATTATATTCGGAGAGAACTTCAGATTATTTTTGTTAACCGTAGAGGTTATTTGAAGTCAGGAGACTGAGGTGAAAAACCAGAAACCCTGTAAACACGATATTTCAAGATACAAATGATGAACACCCCACCCTCCCTCCCACGGTCCTGTACTGCTCAAGACCGCCCGGCGTCTGCAACATACCAAAGAAAACACAGGACGGAGGTTCTGAATCTAACATTGATAAGACGATATTTGCAAAAATTGATTTTAACTTATCTCACCTTCATCATGACATATTCAGTGAAGCTTGTACATTTTTGTATGGTCAGGTACATATCAAGCAAGTTAAGAGTTGATCAGACTCACGGTTTACGAGGGTTTTGCGTAAAAGTATTTCGTAATAATATACCTCATTTCATCTTTGAGTCCAAGACGACCGTTGGCAACCAGAAAGCATCATAAATTTGTTTACTTTTTATACATGTGGTGTGGTTTTATGATTTTCCCCAGAACACGATAGGGGAATAAGAGGAAACCAAGATTATGACTAAATTGACCTTTGACCTCTGACTTTGAACCTATGGCTCTATTAATCACCCATGCACAAGATGTCGTGGTCAGGTATCTAAAACTCAAATTTGAAGTTGATAGGAATTTACCGCTTAGGAAGCGTCCGCGACAAATTATTTCCCACAAGGTTAATTTTACCTCTTACTTTAGTTGTCTCGTCTATCACTACATATCGTGTGATATGACTTTCTCTAACATACTTCTGAGCCATTAATGGCAAAAAGCTGATTGTACAAAACCTAACCTTTGACCTATTACTTCAGTATTTATGCTTGCAGATTTTTTTATGATCAAGTACCTGCTTATCAAGTTTGAAGCGGATCGGGTATAATGTAAATTATGGAGGAGTTCGCGACACACTATTTTCTTTACGCGTACACTCACCCACAAACACTCGTTTAGACCACTCCCTCAATCATGGATTTCCGGTCACTGGTGGGTTTCCCAGCATGGACTGTTTCCTGAAACTATAGCAACTCAGGACATGTAAACATTATCACAGCAACCACTAAGGCAACTGACAATGCTCTCTACCGTTCACGTGACTACAATATCTCATCCCCCATATAGACCTAAAGAAGATAGTCAAATTATTCTAATGGTCTTCATCCTGTGAGAACGCAAGAGCTTCCTAGGACGTTGCCGCTAGTACCCCAACGGGGCGTTACCTTTTACTTTACAGGGAGTCCTTAGGGACTTAAACAATACAACAATATCTCATCCTCATACGGAGCAACAAAATAAATGTTCCTGATAATACTTTTCAAAAAAAACCTCCAAAATGTGATGGGAAGTCTTTACCTTCAGTGTGATGACTCTGGAAAACCTGGGCTTTGCATCTCTTTCCATCTTTTACAATAAGACAATGCGGAAGAGTCAGCTTTGCAAACTTTTTCAGTCGTAAGTTGTTCGGTAATATTTCAACCATTGTCGTCGAGTGGTCTTCGAAGCATTCGGCATCCCCATCAAATATGTGACAAGGTAGTATCCTTATCTGTATTTCGTGTTCCTCTTCATCATTCTCAAAAGCGTTTGGTGGAATCTCAAGTTTTACACCAGTGTTACCAACTTTAATGACACCTCCGTTGCCAGATATCAACGAGCTGCTGGTCAAACAGTTTGAATCTTGTACACCTACGCGAAAAAAGTTCATAATCGAAAAGAAAATGGAGGTAACAATGAACAAAGAAACAGGAGAGGTGCTTTCCGACGGCGTCTTTTATTACTAATCAACGTATTAGTTTTTAATTAAAAAATTTTGCAAATGGATTCTATTGCAGTATTAAAATGAAGGTGTGCTATATTTAAATGAGATCATTCTACTACGAACCTTGGTTACAATAATTGATCGCTTTAAAGCTAGAGTCAAGCAAAACTTTTAGTCGAACATCATGTTAAAACAGTTGGTAATTCATTGCATATTGTAAACTTATTTTATCTCCAATGGTGATGAAAAAAGTGACCCGACAACGTCACATTAGACTTTTTCTACGTGAACGACTTTCCCGGGACAACCACCTCATGTAGTGACAATTTCAATAGAACAATGTCCCGACGGACAATTCCCACCCTGATCAGGGAGGTGTTATTAGCTGAAGATCCATCAAAAACTCTTTCTTTGAACCCTACTAGTTGCCGACAATAATCTATTTTGTGTGTGTTGTTCTTGATGATTCAATAGGCTTAAGAGCTGTTAGTAACTAAGTACAAGTAGGGCACGTCGTCTGCTACATCTCGAAGATCAGATAGGGGAATCTGCCCCTTGCCTTAACATTGCCATTCGCTTAAGATGTAAATTAATTTAAGGGTTTCGACGCGTGTCGACGCTATTTACAACATACTTGCCTAGTTCCCTATAACTTGCTCAAAACGGGTTTGCCGCTTATAAATCATGCGTGGGAATGCAGAAATTAGTCAAAATCCGACAGCAAAGTTTAGTCCTATACTTCTTTTCTCCATTTGCATAAATCATGAACATTGGTTAATTGCCAGTATCATTAGGCTTCTTGGCAATAAACAAACAGTGTTTCGTACTTGACTGTCTGCAACTAGTTAGACATTAAAGCATTATTCCAAATAACCCTTTTTGTCAGGGTCGCTGTAGGTATGAATGGGGTTGCCTAGATATGAGACAAAGGAATTCAATGCCCTTTAGTTCAATAATCCCCAATTAAAGGATTTAGTTTCCACTCTGAGGGCAATCGAATTGGATTAGCATAACATATTGGAATTACTTGTATGCGCAGCGCTCAATAACCGGCGTTCCATTATAAGTGTGGACTGTTCCATTATCACATAAGTTATTACGTTCGTGCAGCGTTGGAAAGTCATAACATCTTATTCACATAAAAGCCGCGTATTATTCGTTTCATCAGTCGAATGAAACAATTATAAGTTCCACATAGGTCTGCGGGCTATTCTAGTTGACAGTTTTCTGAATAATCACAAATTCTGATCATTTATCTCAAGGTGCCCTTTTCGAGTATCGTTATAGGCTTATTACAATACCGCTTCCACGAAAACAAGATCGCAAAATATAACAACTTATTTACATGTGACAGCGTAAAGCTGGAAAGGTTAAGTTGTTTCAGAGTGAAGATCTAACATTTGGATAAACCATTAAATCTAACGTTACCTATAGATGATGCTACTTTTGGGTACTGAAACATCTCCAATGATCACAATGTCATACCCCCTACAATGACAAAGAACTACAATGGTACAGGCCGGCTAAATGTATAGGCGACGTATCAACTGATGGCTTCAGTTAGGTCACCTAGCGTAGTTGCGTTAGTACGTGACCTAGACTGGTTTCTGCAGCCTTATGTATTATTAATCGACTTTTCTCATAGGATAATATTGTTGAATAGAAAACTGCGCTAGGTTCCTCTCGAACAATCAAAACAACTCTTTCATAGTGACATCAAGGGTATTTTTTACTTCTGTTTACAACTTAATCTGGGTCAATCGCTCTTCGTTTCACTGAGATATGATTGTTTCATTACCGCGAACGGTGAAAAATTCTCGGGGTGTCCTTTAATATTTCCCATTTTCCCATTTTTTAAATCAAAATCTGCGCTGGGAAAATCAAGTTGTATTACACTGAAAGGGATATGCCAGAAGAGACTAATGCTTTTTGCTTTAAAATCAGTTTAATCCAAATAAATAACCGCCCATTCTTGAAAGTTATGGTAAATTTACTACAAATTCATCAACGCCCTTGTAACAGTTAAGGTCATAGTCTTGGGTGGATGAGCACGTATGTCCGATATGATTAAAGTTTTCGATGAATCTCCGGCTAATAACACCTCACTGCTATTATTACAAGTAGACCTCAGACAGGATCCGTCTTCAGGAAATTTGGATTGTCCTCGGTGAGAATTTTCTGAGGTGAATTGTTCGGGTGGAAATTATAAAGGTTGGGAAAAGTCCGCTGGAAGTTGTCTGGAAATTGTTGCAAAAAGGTAAAAAAGATTTCTTTAAAAGTGTCCTTTAGAAATGGACTAGGTTTAAATTTAGTTGTAACATGTTAGAGGAGTACTCAGTCTAAACATTCTGTTGTAATTTGCATTAAAATCCAGTGAATGGTTTTCAAGATATTAGCAGTTGAACTTGTCACAGTTTCAACCAGAAGGGAACTTGGAGCAAGCACATATAACGTCATAATCTCACATCTTAACTTTCCAACCAGTTTCCCCTCAACATTCTCATATTATTGGAATGTGAATGCTTAAGAGCCATGGGAATTTAACAGACTTCAAATGCCCTATGAAAAGCTCATAAAATATCCCTATTAACTTCAGGGTCAACGCAATAGACTGAAAAAAAAAACAAAAAACAAAAAAACAAAAACAAAAAAAAAAAAAAAAAAAGGAAACAAACCATTGCTCATTAATGTGAGGAGATGATATAACTCCTGCTTGCTTCAAGCTCACTTTGGGTCACAAATGTAGTGATTTTATGTGCTCCTATCTCGGGAACTACAAGTCCGATTTGAATAGAAGATTCACCAAATTTCAACGGTTTAGTTTTTCTTTCTCACATCATTTCATTTGCTGAAACACTCCCTTAAAGTGTAACATTACCTAATGAAAATTCCTTGTCCTTCTCCGTCCCACTAGAAACCTCATGTCCTGTTGATGTTTCGACCTGGATCAGAGAGAAATCATTATAGATTTATTTTTTTAGAATGTAAATGAAACAGAAAATACAACAAATTTGATTTCATATGAAAAGGCAACACAGAAAAAACATTGAGCTAGACGTTTACTATATTTTTCATCTTACTGGTGATGGATCTTGCTTTTCAAGATCTCTGTTTTGAGTCATTGATTCCAGTCGTACAGTCAGAGGTTTTTCATTGCTCCGATCGTGATATATTTCACGTTCTTGGGTTGTTTGTTCTGAAATGAAAGCAATAAAAGAAAGAAGATGACAAAGTGTTAGTACTACTAGTAAACAAAGGAGACCTTTGGCAAAGTTCCAAACCAACAAATCTTATGTAATGCTGATAATGTTACAAAATTTTACTCAATGCATAGAATTACCTTCTAAAGTTTGCTTTTCTGTCTAAAGTCAATGATATAAATAAATCAATTATTGAAATGGGATTCCTTCAGGTATAAAACAAAGGAACTTGCCACATTTAGCAAAAGGGGTGGCAGAAAGCTTAAATTCAAGGCATCAAGCTATCATGGTAGCCGCCTTGGGCACCCAACTGGGCGACACGTAATTTCGCCGGGGGTAAAAGGGCGTCAATATATGTTAAATTTGGCTGGTCTTATCTTGGGCTCGTATGGACAAAATTTCACGGATATTGATGGGCTTAACAAAGGACTCATATGAATGTACCTTGGATGTGCACATGAGACCCACATTAGTAACGCATATGAATGTCACATCATTTTAGTAGTAGCTAAAAAAGGTGGCCGCATGTAAGATCCTCATGAAGAACAGGGTTGTTCCTTTCTTGGGCCCAAGTGGGAAATTGGTAGGTACTACGCAGGACCCGCACATGAGCTTAATTTATGAAATATACTTGACATGTTAACATTTATGCCCACATTGAAAGTTAATATGTTCTAGGTTGTTATCTTTTATAGGTTTTATACGGATTTCACCTGGACCAGGGCTCAGAAATGGTTCGTAGGCCTATGTGGCCTACACCTGTGCTACTCCGCAGGTGTTGGTAGAGTCTATTGTCTACACGTTGCAAAGACGCATCGAACATTCTTGTACTGTGCTCTTTATGAAAGGATCTGCGGGCTACCTCCCACTGAAGATGCACACCTGGGACTTTCTTCCAAATGCATTTTATAGGAGTGTATCGATCTAATTTTGATATCCTAGCCCAACCCAGTCAATGATGTGGGCGTAACAGTGTCTACCAGAGCCCAGTGAAGCTTGGTACTGTTACCCCAGAGATCAAAACTGCTTCGAACAAGCTCTGGCGTCAGGCCACCCGAAAGCATCCTGAACGAGAAGGCCTAAAGACTAAGTGATTCCTAAACCGAAAGAAAATGCTTTGTCGCACTTTATCCCTCAAATGTACCCTTTTTGAGCTATCATACTATACGATGTTTTCACAATTTGACCCCTGCTGACCTCACATAATCTTTTAACTCCACAAGAATGAATCATCAAAAATTAAGAATCCCTTTTATGGGATTTGAACACAAACCATCTTAGTATGATCACAGCATCCATCCCACTTGTTCAAAATTATGTATTTAATATGGTACAAGATTCAGCCCTAATTTTTTGGTGGTCACAAGAGGACATAATTTGGAGGTATCGCCCAGTGTCTATTAAGTTTACGAGGTCTTCATGCTTTTCATCTCTGGTGCCGTCACATGACCTTCGACCTCCAACAAAACCCATAGGGTTCACTCTTTTCTTAAATGACAAATCTTTATGCTATGAATGAACAGTAAAAATGTTCCCTTCCTGGAATATAGTGTTTTTTTTTAAAGTTTTTCTGTTTTTGGCCTTTGGTGACCTCGACTGATCTCTGACCTTAACTACAAAAGACAGGGTTCTTTTTCTGAATGTAATAAATGAATATACTAAGCATAAAAAGTGTTGCTATCTTGAGATATCGTGCTTACAAGCAATTTTTAAGGACTCTGGTTTTTCACCTCCGATGACCTTAGACAACCTTTGACCTCTTCCAAAATAATAGGGTTCAATTTTTAACTATAACGCATTCAAACGCCACGTAGGATAAGCAGACGTACTTCCTACCTATGGGTATCGTGCTTACGAGGTTTTCTGCTTTGGACCTCTGGTGACCCCAGATGACCATTGACCTCTACCAATAACGATGGGGATCTTTTTCTTAATATGGTTAAACCATACTAGAGGAATCCATCATTGCTATCTTGAGATATCGTGTTTACAAGTCAGTCGTCACAAACTCACACACACACCCACACACACATCCATTCACACATTCCCCAGCGTGATTGCCTATAGATACTCCTCTTGCCTTCGGTAATGAGTCAATGAAACTGAAGCAAGTTTCTCCATGATATGAAAGATACATAAATTTGCATGGGGTTACTAGGAGATTCATGTAAATCTCTTACAGCCACTACTGCTGTCCACTTAATTAGAATTTCTGGTTTTGGCAGTTCTAATATGGCGAGAGATAGTAGTTAGTTTGTGCCTGAATCAAGGCATTAGACTGAAATCTTTCTTTGATTTTACTCAGGTTAGTTGGATTTTGTCTAAAAAGGCTAGACCTTCCAAGACCAACTGGCGTTGGTCTCCCGAGGAGTCCGACCTCTCAACCGCTTTTCCGAGATTACTGAAGCCAGCCACGTCCGACTCTGGTATCCTGTGATCTCAGCTTGATTCGGCATTTGGGTCGTTGCCACCCAGACAGCGTTGTCAGGGCCTCACCAAATAAGTCTTGCAAAGTTCTTGTCAGGAAACTCTTGCAGGCTATCTCTTATTACAGGAGGAAACTCCCAAATGGTATAACTACACGAAGAGACACAATATTAAACGGGAAGCCCTCAGATCGGGCAAGCAAGAACTGTCTTCACCAGCTTTGAGACTTGCATTGACCTTCGGTAAGAGAAATGTCTTGCGGCTATCTCTCACTGCAGGCGAAAACCTGAAGCCTGCAGGGGCGGGATTTGGTGCCTGAAAGAGGCAAAGTCGAAGCCGGATACCAAACGGGGCCAAAGTCGCCGTTAGAGCGCACAACCATTCATTCAAGGCGTGGGGTTCCATGGCCTACCATAGAGCCCCTAGTGGGGTCTAGTTGCAACGACATGTTGAGGTTCCAGGTGGCAACGCCCCTGGAAGCCCAAAGGCGTATAAAGAATTAAAACCATTAGAATAAAGAAGTTTGCTACCTTATAACTCATCCGATGCGGGATGTGCACTAAACAGAACAGAAGAATCACGTTTACCACTTTAATACTAAGCTTCAATTAGAATAACAAGTCATTTTTCATGATGAATGGGTTAGACTTGTGCGTAGTTACTACGATGATAGAAGAATTTGTGCAAATATGGAACACGCAAGATGTTCTACCGGAAGTAATTACGAAACAATAAGTAGATGGGGGCGCGGGAAGCCGGCAAACAAAAGAGCATTTTGTTGTTGTATTTTTAGAATGTAATATTATCGATTACATCAAAAAATCTCCTACATTACCTATTCACCTTTTCATGTGAATTTAACACCTTACAGTTTGTGTAGCTTTTATTCTTTTGTTGTTGAGACATTAATTTGAGTGTTTTGTGTTCCACCCAATCCTGCATGCAATTGGACCCTCTCGCTATACCGTCAAATTTAAAGAGTACGGTGAGAAGAGTGGTGGCAATATAAGCAACAGGTAAGGTTTTGATCAAAGATTGTGACTGGGATATAAGTGGTTTGTTGCGATAGTGCACAGCCATCCTTTGCAACTACGTTAAGTGTACGACTATGACAAGGGACCTACGATTCGCATCTATCATTAATTAATGTATCTTTAAGCCTTCATCTTAAATTTTGCTTTAAGAAGTCTAGTGCAAACAAGCAAGCTGGCAGTTTGTATTTTAGTTCTTATCTTAAAGACTGTTAATCATTGTTGTAAGTTTTCTTAAGATTTGCTACTTTGATTCGTCAACAAATAAATATTTTCATGTAAATACATACAAGCAGGGGCTTAGCTAAAATACTTTGTCGAAGAGGGCGGGGGGGGGGGCTGAGATCCAATTTTGCAGACTGCCAAGGCCGAGTGTGCCGAATAACAGTGTTATGGTGTAAGGCAAGAAGTTCAAGTTTCCATGATCAATCAGGGAGATTCTACCGTTTGGAGGAAAACCAAAATTCTCCCGAGTAGGAAGAAACTTATGCAACACATTGAACGGGCTTGCTAGCCTAACAAGGACAATGTTTAGCAAGAACGAGAACCATTCAAAAACGGACGTGGTGAGCCACCAATTACGACGTGGTTTTACGATACCTATGAAAATACAACCACAGAATAAACATTTAATTCCATTAAACTGGACCGACAAATTTTGCAAGGGTTTCCAAAACCCATTCGCTACCGACAATTAACACAAAGAATACGTAGAATTGTGGGTAAATAGGCAATATGGCTGCACCGATGACCAATTTTCTTCCGATTTGGGGAAAATTAGATTTTACCAAAAGGGAGAATCTCCCTAAATGATAATCAGCTATCTACCCATTAAGTTTTCTTTAAATCGGGTAGGCTGTTAGCCAATATGTATGTCGAGAGCTAATTTTTAACTGTAAGTTCCATCAAGTTCAAATTTTAAAAGTAACAAAAGTACGTACCCATCGTTGCACAAGCGCTGACTTTTCTCTCAATATGTGACGTCATTATGTCTGGGGGCAGTGAAGACTGAAAGGATAATGAAGTAATTAAATATGGCGTAGGTATTGTGAGAGTTATCAGTTTAATTATATGTTTTATCAGGTGCAAGATTTTCATGAAATATTTCAGTCTGATAAAAAGTAGGGAGTATATTACGGGACGGGAATAAGCCACTACCAATAGACTTTTATCTAAGATGGATTTGATTAAAAAACATTGTTTCTAATCTTTTATAAATAATAAATAGTGATTATAAATACTTATTTTATATTCATGTGTTTTTACATACATTATTTATGTTGATATATATTTTTTATATTATATTATATATAAATATATATATGTATATATATATATATATATATTATATAAGACGTAAACAGTATTAGTTTCGATCCAAATTTAAACCAATCCTAAGATATAGCATAGCCCTTATCAAAGAAGGAAAGGTTAAAACAAAATAATAGAGAGAAAAGTTGAACCACACAGAGGGTTTGAATCCGCCATCAGCTGCTTTCCGGGCGTCTTAAATTACTAAGCTATCACAGCTCGTAATTTTCAGACGAGACAAAAGGCTACACATATACCTAGCTTGACTTAATTTTATCTCCTTCTTACCATGGTAGTCCCGAAGCGGGAATATTCTAAATTCGATCTACCATACTCGACCTATATATATATATATATATATATATATATATATATATATATATATATATATATATATATATATATATATATATATATATATATATATATATATATATATATATATATATATATATATATATATATATATATATATATATATATATATATGCACACACAACAGGGCAACAGGGACCCGGCAACAGGGATTTAGAATCTTTCATCCAATTTGTAGGATCTTGCAGTCCATTTTTAAAATTCACACATTGTATTTCTGACACTTCAGTGGTTTTTCCTCGACCTTTAATTATTAATTTGCGACCCTAAAATCAAGTCAAACCTACATTTTAAACCCACCGATTCTCTACTCTAAACGAAACTACCTTTTGTACCCATCCAACCATCCCAAATCCTGTACCATATCCATCCCATACTCTCAACTTTTAAGGGCCAGAAGGATTCGCTCAGAAGATTCTGATTTTTCAGCAGCTTGCAAAAATATACTATGATTCTTTGAGAAGCGTCAGTATCCCACCAAAATCCTTACCGGTGCTCTACATAGAATCCAAGGAATCAACAGAGAGGAGGCCTTGAGTAAGAAGTCTAACGCGTCTACCAATCTACGCATTCCTTTGGTAATTTCCCATCACCCATCGGTACGCCCCATCATTCGTGCCATTTACAGTAATGTAGAGACCCTTCGAAAAGACGCTTCAACGCGTGAACTTTTCCCCGTGCCCCCCCCCCCCCCCCATTACGGCCTTCAGAGTTGAAAAGAACATTTCCAAGCACTTCGGGCTTCCCATCCACAACAACCAACTGACAACACCCCAGGTACATTTCCCTGTGGTCGTAATAGGTGCAACACATGCCCAGTGGTTGGCAAGAACACACTCATTAATATTTTGGGTTCTAACGGCAGCAAATTCAGTGTGAGCCAACACTTCACCCGCACTTCCACAAATTTGGTTTACATTTTAGTTTGTGGACGTTGCAATTGCCTGTATGTGGGAGAGACCAAACTTCGGCTGAACACCTCAGGTCCATCAAACAGAACCTTCAAGGTTATCCGGTCGCCACACATTTCAACCACCATCACCGTGCTCAATTAAAGACTTGGCCGTTACCGCAGCTTTAATGTGCAGAGGTTCTGACCGTGATCGTCAGACCGCCGAAAACCGGCTTATCATGAAGCTCGGGACCCTCTCCCCACACGGTCTTAACATTAGAATGGACCTTTTTTAACTTGTTCCTCTTTTCATTAGTTTTTACCAGTTTTATGCAGCCTTCGTATTTTTACACCGTGTTGGCTCTGTACGACCGGTTTGCCGTGCCTTTCTTCAATGTGTTTCTTCTCTATTTCTACTTTTTTGTTGTTCAGTTGCATTTGTTTGCCACCTGATGAAGAGTCTATACTCGAAACGTCGTGGAATTTTCTGCAAACTTTTAGCACTTTTTACAACCTTTATCGACCTATATATATATATATATATATATATATAACACTAAATTAAACATTTGGGAGACATTGGGATAAAATCCTTCCTTAGGGAGACAATCGGTTATATTCATAAAATTTAATATATTTCCATATCTAAGCATACAAATATTCATACAAAAATACCAATAAATCTTAATGAATGCCTTTAACTTATGGTACGTCATTACTTTGATCAACGCCAGGACCCTTACATCCCTACCACCACCTTTCTTCGCTTGACAGAACTACTCCTTACACAAAATTGCTTTCAGTTCAATGTCGTTTTTTCCGCCAAATTAAAGGAGTAGCTATGGGCACTAAACTGGGACCTTCTGTGGCCTGCCTCACCATGGGCCACTTTGAGGAGCAGATGTTCTCTCGATACACCGGGATCAAGCCCATACTTTATAAAAGGTATATTGACGATATTGTTGGGGTCGCAGTGGGTCCTCGAAACGATTTAGAGAAGTTCATTAACTTTGCTGAAACGTTCTGCCCGTTTTTGAAATTCACTCACTGTATTTCCAACTCCTCAGTTGTGTTTTTAGACACTGAATTATCCATCTCCGACCGTAAAATCAAGTCCAATCTCCACTTTAAGCCCACTGACTCTCACAACTACCTCATGTACCCTTCCAACCACCCCAGATCTTGTACCAATTCGATTCCTTTCTCACAACTTTTACGGGCCAGACGGATTTGTTCCGACGACCAGGAATTCGCTAAAGTTTCCAAGCAGATTATTTCTTTCTTTGAACAACGCCAGTATCCACAAAGAGTGCTCTCTAATGCCCTGAAACGCATACAAGGAATTGATAGAGCCTCTGCGCTTGCCCCCAAAACTGACCATACACCCACCAGACGTATCCCATTGGTCCTATCCTTTCACCCATCTGTAACTCCCATAGTACGTGCCATTTACAGGAATGTAGAGACCCTCCGTCATGACCCATCCACCCATGACCATTTCCCTGAACCCTCCATCACAGCATTCAGAATTGAAAAGAACATATCTAAGCACTTGGTCCGTGCCTCTCAACCTCAAGCAGTAGTGCCTAACACCCCAGGAACTTTTCCTTGCAACCGTGGGAGATGCAATACTTGCCCGGTGGTCAGTTATGACAAAAACCTTTCCACTGTAGGTCCCAACAACAACCGGTTTAACGTTCATCAGCATTTTACCTGTACTTCAGCCAATGTTGTTTACGTTCTCGTATGTAAACGCTGCAATATACTGTACGTCGGAGAAACAAAACGTCGTCTTGCTGACCGGGTCACTGAGCACCTGAGGTCAATCAAACAGAAACTCCCAGGGTTCCCTGTAGCCACACACTTCAATCCCCCGTCAACATGCTCGATCCGTGACTTGATGGTTTCGGCGGCCATCTCGTGTCGAGGTTCCGATCATGACCTCCTAGCTGCCGAAAACCGCCTAATCATGAAACTTGGAACCCTGTCCCCACATGGTCTGAACGTTAGACTTGAACTGTTATAACGCAGCAATTCCTGCATTTTTTTGACTTGTGGTATCCACTTAACACTGTCTGTTTTCCTAGCCGGTTTGACCGGGCCCAATTTTGTTTTTTTTTAAATTGTACGTTTGGCCGTGTCAGCGATCAGTTGCATTTTTGCCACCTGATGAAGGGTTTAAACCCGAAACGTTTTGGAATTTTTCACAAACTTTTAGCACTATTTACTACTCCATTTTTACCAACCTACTTCATAAGTGCTACGCAGTACTTTGACCTTATATATATATATATATATATATATATATATATATATATATATATAAATATATATATATATATATATATATATATATATATGCCTATTTTTCACCGTGGGGGGTAAATCGTGTGAGAAAAAACCTACATTAGGGGAAAATGTTTTTTAACGTTTTCACACACTTTTTATATAGGAATACGTAAACGTATGGTAACTTGCGTTAATCGCACAATCTACATACTATTACTTCAATGTCGACGAATTTATGGACACGTTACCACAAACGGATGGCGGGCCATTGAAATAACGTTGATTATGTCTTTGAACAGTTTATTTTACCTTAGGGTAAATATATGCTCATGTATTTGATTGTTTCATTTTCGCCTTAACGAAAACGCGGTATCGCGATTCCCTCCAATGTTTTAATTTAGTGTTAAATATATTTTCATATATATATATATATATATATATATATATATATATATATATATATATATATATATGTATACATATATAAATACATATATATATATATATGTTTATATATATATATATATATGTTTATATACAGATATATATATATATGTTTATATATATATATATATATATATATATATATATATATAAATATATATATATATATATATATATATATATATATATATATATATATATTTCTCTAATTCGGCACTTAGGGGGAAAGTTGTTGTTGAAAAGTCGACCTTAAGGGGAAAAAAATTTCGGGTGAAATATAAGTTTCGCCTTAACGTTTCCACACACTTTTTCTATAGAAATACGTAAACTTACAAGGGCGCCCTCTTAGATTTACAAACTAGATGCCATTACTTCAAAGTTGTCAAATTTACGGACACCTAGCTGTTAACACGAACGGATGGCTGCCCATTGAAATAACGTTAATTATATTTTTAGACGTTAAGGCGAATTTATTTCTTTTGTATTTTATTATCTTTTTTTCGCCCTATGTACAAGCAGATATAACAATTTCCCCTTAAGGTGGGAATTAGAGTTATATATATATATATATATATATATATATATATATATATATATATATATATACATATATTAAAAGCGACGGACACTAAACAATACCTCCATTTTAAAAACAGTCATCCTAGAACTTGCAAGCTAAACATCCCTTACAACCTTGTCAGACGTATTTGCACTATTGTTAAAACGCCAGACTTACGTACAAAAAGACTTCATGAATTATCAGCTTGTCTTACAACATGGGGGTATCCATATAAGTTAATTGGACAAAGGAATAAGAAAAGCCGAAAGTATCCCTGTTCATATTTTACGTAATTGTGAAAAACAAAGGTACACGACAGACACACTCGCTTATGTGTCCACCTTTAATCCTAGACATCCGGAAATTTTCTATTTAATATTCCCTAACATGCCTACTTTGAACTGCAGCGTCAAAATTAATACTGTCATGAAAGACGTAAAACTTATCAAAAGCAAACGACTACCACGGAATTTGAAAAAAAAAATGTTAACCCAAGCAAAGTTTGAAGACAGCGAATCAACTTCGCAAATCAGCAAATGCAGCCGCCCTCGTTGCACAATATACCTTATAATAATGCAGGGTGAGAAAATTCATTTTTCTGCCACAGACGAAGATTCTTTGTTAAAACTTACTTGACGTGTGAGCAGAAAAATGTTGTATATGTTCTTAATTGCAGTAATTGTAATGATCAATATATAGGTAGCACAAAAAATTTGCCAACCGTGTTACTTTACATAGAAGACATATTAAAAATGAATGTTACAGGATTCTGGAAGTTAGTAAACATATTCATACATGTGATAAAAATAATTTTAGAATTTCACCCTCTATCAATGCTACAATGAGAACCAACTACTTATTAAGGAAAATCATTTTGTCTGTAAAATACAAGCCATCACTAAACATATAATTCTGTTCACTGTACATAGCTAACCATTGTATTTGTCTTCTTGGAGTTTTCGCCGCTGTGCGGCATCACATTGTAAATGGCTTCTTTGTTGATCTTTAATCCGGTAAATAGCCTCTTTGATGGGCAGAGAACAGAGAGGCCTATAATCTAACGATTTGTTTACTGAAGTGTGTGAAAACACCCGCCAAGTCTAATTGGCATCTACTATTACAACCTTCTCCAGTTTCTTTGTATCAACTAGTTTTGAACATACTCGTGTCATCTATCTCTGAAGATCCCGCATGAACAGGTGAAGCGCTTAGGATTTAATACATTTTATGATACCATTTTGGTGGAGTTATGTGAAGTCATTTCAACTTATATATATATATATATATATATATATATATATATGTATGTATGTATATACGTATGTATGTATGTATATATATATACATATATATATATATATATATATATATATATATATATATATATACATATATATATATATATATATATATATATATATATATATATATATATATATATATATATATATATATATATATATATATATATATATATATAAATAGGTAAACAAGCAGAACACAAAGCATAGTTGACACAGCAGGAATACATTAAAAATGTAGAATGCTGAAGAACTGAAATTAGAACCTACAAGAATGCATTTTAAATTCTCAAGTGAATGGTTAGGAAGGTTAAAATGTTCCGCCACTGGAAAACCGGGCAGTAGGAGAAAACAGGTACTGCTTTTCGTTTAAGATTCAATAATCATAAAAAATCTATACGGGATAACCTGCCCGGTTTTCCAGTGGCGGAACATTTTAACCTTCCTAACCATTCACTTGAGAAATTAAAATGCATTCTTGTAGGTTCTAATTTCAGTTCTTCAGCATTACGTAAACGTAAAGAAATAGAATGGATTTTAAGAATTAATTCCTTTGTTCAAGGTATCAACAAAGATTTAGGAGTTCTCACTCCGTATCAGTTCTGCAAGGCCTGACTGACCTCTTATCATGGGTCAGCCAGCGCCCTTAATCCCCCAGGTGAATTAGTTTTACTTAACTTTCCTCAATGCGCCTTTATTTGCAGCTTTTACAGCTTTCTGGACAGTTGTCTCACAGCACATCTTACTGTACATTCTGGTTTTTACCATTTATTTCTCCTTTCTTTTATATCCTAGTAGTTATTTACGCCTTTTGTGCTCTTTTAATGCTACACTGGTTGCAGCCCAGTTTTGAATTCTTTTAAGTTTTAAATCTTTTAATACTGCTTCTGCACTTCTCGACAGCGTCTGTATTTTTATCTGTTTGTCAGTCTAGTAGTTGCCGATGAAGGTCCTAGGTAGGACCGAAAATTTCAACAATAAATTTCTTTTTAATGTATTCCTGCTGTGTCAACTATGCTTTGTGTTCTGCTTGTTTACCTGTTATTTATCGGAATACACGTGGACCATATTTCTATTATATATATATATATATACATATATATATTTATATATATATTTATATATATATTTATATATATATATATATATATATATATATATATATATATACTAATTCGAAACAGGTTGAAAAGTCGACGGCATAGGACGAAAAAACTATTTCGCCTTAGCGTTTTCACACACTTTGTGTATAGGAATACGTAAACGTATGGTAACGTCCTTTGAAACACACAATCTATGTGCTACTACTTCTATGTCGACGAATTTTCTCTTGTCTTTCAAGCTAGCATCCTGGCACATTTCTGTGTAACCGGAATCGGTGTAATACCTGTGAATTTGTTACTTTGGACAATTTGTTACAAATACAGGGTCCCCGAAAATCTTTCCGAATCAATGATCACTTTACTTGTATTTCTACCTATATAGTCTATATCGTTGCTTGCAAAGTTAGCCCGCGGAGCGGCTTTTAAGTCTGGAGCTTTTTTAGCCGTATTTTACAATATAGCGAATCAATAAAAATGCGGAATGGTTAATAATCCTTCGTTGTAAAGACTGTCTCATTGCCTCAAATGGGTTATTTAACTATTAATTCACATTGGATAAGGTTAAGTTTGTGATATCGGAGAAATGGTGAAAATACCACTTCAGGAAATAACCAAGCTAAGTTTGTGGCAGATGAAGTATGTAGTATGCTCGTAGTAATCGTATTCAAATCCACGTTTATCACCGTGACAGTGCGCCAGACTTTTCAGGTGGGGGTAAAAATAAAGAGAATCCAACTGAACATACCAAAAAGGTCCTTAAAGGCGCCACGGGAGCACCAATCCTTTCCCCCATTGGCCATGGGTTCAGAGGCTCTCACTAGGGCCTCTGTGGGGTCCAAGAGCAAATCCCGGTGGGGGTCCAGGGTGTGAAGCCCCCGGAAACTCTGAAGTATTAACGAAATCGTGGTCATTAGAATGATGCATTTTTTCTTCATCCTATGACATTGAATGGACACTTAACAGACCATAAATCATATTGTACCACGGAGATCACTTACCAGCTGACCACTTCGGCGAATGGTGTGTGAATTTGTTTCACATCTCATTAAACTACCAATGTCCCAGCCCATACTGAACGTAGACGCACGGGGCTTGTCCAGTATGAAAGAAAATTTTACAAGCTCCTGGGGTATTTCAGTTTTATTTCAAATTCATATCAGAGAGGTACGGTAAGGCAGATTTCCATTTAAAAGGCCAAAAAGTAGTCCTGTTCAACACTGGCAATTTTCACCGAAACTGCTAAACTGCGGCCTTTCTATTCAACACACAGTAATATTTTTGCTTTTGAATACCGTATCGACTTGAGGCAAAGTGGAACTTTAAGAGTAACTTAAGAGTAACTTTCGTCTTTCCACCAGTATAAGTTGCATTCTGAATAGTTGAGCGGAATTTTTGGCGGATTTTACTTCAAAATGAACTACACCGTCTGAAGTGCTAGAACGTCTTAATATCCCCTTTGTTTCGCGAAGCTGTTGTTCAGCATTGAATGGAAACCGAAAAGCACGTTCTTAAATCGGAGCTGAATGTCAGCTCCTATTCACCCATATGGAGAAATAATGATAGTTAACATGTCTTCACGGTAATGGATTACAGGTTTAAAGTTTGTCAGTATTTCAATAACAACTGACAGAGAAAGGTGAGTTTCAAAATTGTTCGTCATAATACATTCTGGCTCCAAAACCGTCCATTAATGGGGGTAACATTCGCCAAACGGAGAGGCAAAGTGGTTGTTCCCGCGAATATAAGAATGAGGATGGCAGAATGAAAGTAACAAGGTAATAGAATAATGATAACTGTGACCATTTACTTTATATTTCCAATAGAAAGTACGAGATACAGTCAAACAAGCTGTTACCACCTACAAGTAGCACACCACTAATTATTCCTCTATTAACTTACACACTCAATTTTGGTCCTTTTCGTGGTCCCTCGGCACTTGTAGAAGTTTTCAATGGGCACAATCTACCCCTCATATCAATGCTTACGACAGGGGCGTCAATCCGTATTCAAATGTGGGGGGGGGGGCGGGGACATACATGACTTAGCACAAACCAATCTCTTTGGTTTTGAAGAGGAGGTGTCTTCCTATAGGCCCTTTCCTCCTCCCCCTTATGATGACTGACGCCCTATTCTAATAACAGGCCCGTAGCCAGGAATTCTGATATAGGGGGGCACCGACACCTCATAGAGGGGCAACGAAGAAGATTATGTTTGTTGTCAGTAGTACCACCACAGGATTACAGTTTGACGGAACTACAGGGGATTATATCTCAAGCTTACCACACATAGCTTAAAGGTATCGGTTTTACGTGTGCACATACGCGCCGAAGCGCGCGAAAATTTCACTCTTCTGATGGAAATTTTTCCCTCCGCTTGCAATACAGAGACGTAGAAATTCTCCACAAGTGAAGGGAACAACACTATAATCACGATATATATCTTCAGCTCAGCAAGCGCAGGTGAAGCCGGTTAAGTACTTTGCGAAAGGCGAGGCGGGACCAGGGGCTGCCATTAGGCAGGCTTGGTGTGATCCAGTATGATTTTGTTAGAATCTAGAGGGAAATTCCCCGAATATGTGGCGAATTAATAATATGGGAACACTAGCATGGAGCTTTGAGCAGGACACTGAATGACAGTGAGAGCGCACCAATGTCTTCACAGTTCACACATCGGATGGTCATTATCGTATTTCTACTTTGAACGAAATTTTACATGAAAAAAAAAAAAACATGAGAAAAAGTAAATTTTGGAATAAATTTTTGGTACGAGTAAATGTAGCTTCAAACCGTATGGTCGTCGCGGAGCGAATATTACTCAAGGTAGAATACTACATGAAAGCCCCGTGATGTCCGGGATCTAATTTAAGACTTCAACTAGCTTTGGCTGGAAGAGTTCACTTGAATTTTTGTACTAATAATGTTCATGCGTGATATTACTTCGCTTGTGAGAATTGCGCGCGAAGAGCGCCGAAATTTTGCAGGAAAATCAATTACCACGGTTAAACCTGCAAACAGACTCAGCAAGGGGTGGTGGAAAGATAAGCCCGACGAAGGGACCAAGCTGCCCTAAGAGGTCCAGCAACCCGAAGCCCCGTCAGAAGCAATGGGTTACAGATTGGATACCGAACGCGAAATTTTGGGCGACCGGCGAAAAATTTGGGGTTCTGTTGAAGAAAAATTGAAAATCCTTGGTTCTTATTAAGGAAAGTTAGAAAACTTGGGTTTCTAAGGAAGAATCTGCCCTCTTCGTCCTAGACAGTTCCAATTCTCCCGACTGAGTTACTCCTTCCAAAACTGTGATGAGCCCCTCCTTGTGCAGACACAAACCTAGTTTATTGCTTAAGGGCATATCCTGTTGGGCGTACAAGGCCATAATATGTAACCAGAACATTCCCTGCGCATACTGTGTGCTGTGAGCTTTGGTGTTAATCAAAGAGCATTCATCAATGACCACTTGAGAATTTTGCTTTCTCCCAACCAAAATGTATTTGGGGTGATGAGTGTCTGTCTTTAAGAACAAAACCAAGACGCCGGGCGACTGGTCGCGAGGGGATTCCCCCTTCCACCACCCCTGGACATTGAGACACTACGTCTCATACAAAACGATTATCATGATGTTGAGTCTGAATTAAGAATCTTCCCGATCGTAAGAGAAGGAGGATGGAACTTTTTATGGATTCAGTTTTGTGTTTTTCCGGAAATCACACCTACACGAAAGAACAATGGCCTAATTGTGGAACCTGTACATTTATAAATTAAGCCAACATATCTGAAACGGGTGTTAAAGCTATGTGTAAGTAAAGATGAAAGCGCGCGTAGCGCGCGAAAATTTTTGTGATTTTTGAACAAAAATGTTACAGAGAACAAAATACGTTCATTATTAAACTCCTTTTGGGATCATTTTTGGTTACAAATCGCTTGGTGTCATACAAGGGCCACCGTTTACATGTACTAAAATTTTATTTTCGATCGATTTTCCGTATAGACGGGCACGGTGGTCCGCATGGGGGGGCACGGCCCCCTCGTGTCCCGGCCTGGCTACGGGCCTGTCTAATAAGAATTATCATTTCAAAGTTAACATGACCATCATTGACATCTCCCAGGTAAAATACATTTTACCATGTCCCAAAATAGCTGAAACCACGCTTCGCAACGTGGATCATTGTCGGAGATCATGGAACCGACCAGGCCCGTTGCTAGCCTAGGGTGACATGTTTTGGGGTGTGAATGTGACCGTCCCAAATTCCGACTGGCTGGATGTTTCAGTTTTCCAACTGAGAGGAGACGTGTAAATTGCACTTTGTTTTATGAGCGCACTGCGTTTTGCATACAACAGTGGGGATCCTTCCTTTGTCGCTACATAAATGTGTCATCCTGGGGAGGGGTCTAAGGAGAAATTTTTTGTTAATTCAAGGTTGCTTAGATGCAAAATGGTTCTATCTTTGGGATATTTTTGGAGCTGATCGTAGTGTAGCAAAGTTGTGAAGGACTAGCAAGGGCATTTTCAGAATGCTTTTAAGTCGTAAGTGTATTGACAATCACCATCTATACCGATAATGGCATCGGCGAAGCGCTCTGTAAATATTTTTGAAAAATGTTTAACGGCAACAAAGTACTTTCAACATTCCACATCATGCTACAAATTAGACTGAATGCAGTGGCGTACCCAGGATTTGTCTCAAGGGGGGGGGGGGCATGCAGTATGTTGTGTGACCGCCGGCCTGGGGGAGGGGACTAAGGGGAGGGGTGTCCCCCTCCCCTTTGAAAATTTTTGAAAAATAGGGTGTCCTTACATGCAATCTGGTGCCAAATATGCTACCTTTTGAAGTAAAATTTGTGTTAAATAATTTACCTATTTTTAGGAACCAAAAAATAGGCATCAGTGAAGGGGCATAAAAAAATTACGTATTTTTAGGAACTTAAAAAGAAATCGGAATAAGTGAGGGGGGCATGGCTGAATGGCCCTCCCCTCTGCGTACGCCACTGATTGAATGATCCCATATTGATGAGAGGCCCCTTCAGATGTTTGTAGATGTATGTCTGTTTTCGGAGAGTGTTGTGATCAGAATAGTTCCATGTATTTACCTTTTTAATGGTCATGAGAAGGAGTGAAACCGTGACGCATGCGCGCGAAGCGCGCCGAAATTTTGTCATTAATTAAGATTTCCCTGACGAAATCTGCATTCAGAATCTGGATCGAGACACTTAACAATTGCCCAACAAACCTACATACCACTCAAAAAGCCAGTCAAATTGAGCCTCGGCACTACTCTTTTACGCAAATGTGGGGGGGGGGGATTTGATATTGTGTCCCCCACCCATCGAAATGTGGGGGGGACTTGTCCCCCGTCCCCCAGGATTGACGCCCATGGCTCACGAGTAGGCTTTTTACAATGATTTCAAATTTGTGTACCATGACTGGTGAGAGTTTAAGATAGGAGGGCTTGTATAAAAGGATCGTGGTTCCTGCTTTGTTACTTTGTTGCAGATTAGTTCCCTATAAACTCTGAAGGCGAGGGACGTAAATTTCACAAGGTCATCAGATGCTTCAATGTAGCTTACTCGAGCTAAAAATTACACGGAATATTCACTACACTTTAAAAACAGTTGGGTCAACTTTTACCCAGGTTGGTTGCATATGCCTCCTGCTAAATTGTTGGGTAAAAAATTGACCCTTGTTGGGTTAAACATTACCCAGCAATGGGTACATTGTAACCGACTTGGGTCAATTTTTTACCCAACAGTTCAGCAGGAGGCATACGTACCCAACCGTTTTTAGAGTGTATACCACTTTACCTAGTACAGTGAAATCACGAAAAACGGGTTTTTCGGTACATTGCCAAAAATAACTCGAGTGTGAAATTTACATTTTTATGCGCATACATGGTCTTATCTACAAAGTCTGACTCAGAACTATATTTTATCCACAAAAGTTGCCAATTGTGAAGTATTCTCTTTAGGTAGCACATCACTAATTATTCGTCCATTGTCATACCACCAATTTTGGTCTATTTCGTGGCCCCTGGACCCTTGTAGAAGTTTTCAACTGGCACAAGCTATCCCTTATATGTAAGCTCACGAGTAGACCTTTCAGTAGGATTCCAAATTTGTGTACCATGACTGTTGTGATTATGAGCTAGTAGAGCTTGTATAGCTTATATAGCTTATATATTGGATGGTGGTTCCTGCTTTTTTACTTCATTCAAAGTGCCTCTTTTGCATGGCGGAAAGATATGTTGCATAAAGTGCCTGAAATACCTTTAATTATTTTTCTTTACTTTTACAGCATGAGGGCTTCCATTCCTTTCCTACTTCATACACATCACAAATTGAACACTTGACCTCAGCAACAAAGTCTTAACTGTACCCCAACAGTTTTTCCCTAGGGCGTTAAATTCGTAGGGTAATATCCTTCGCGGGGTTTCATCTTGAACAAGTGGTGTGCTACCTATAGAAAAACCAAATCTATTTTCATTAATTTGAAACTTCACCCTTTGGAAAAGGGACGGGGCTAGAAAGCCTCTACAGCTTTCACGTATAGCACTGCGTGTTTCAAGGTTAAGTCAAGTGGTTAGAGCATCCGACTTGCAGCCGGAAGGTCTAGGTTTCAAATCCTGGCCGGGTCATACCAAAGACTTTAAAAATGGAACCTACTGCCTTTGTGCTTGGTGCTCAGCATAAACAATGGAGTAGGGAAAACAAGCCAGTAAGCCACAACTGGAAAAAAGGCCGTGGTCGTCTCGACTTGAACCAATTGGTTGGAAACTGGGACGTTAAACCTCATCTAACTAACTAACTAACTTCAAGGTAAAGCAATTAATGGAACATGAAGCTGCTGCGCAAAGGAAAACGAGTAAGTCGTTTGGGGCAATTATGTTCCTTTATGCCGAATTTTGACTTTTCCATTATATTCTTACTCTGCATGGGTAACAACCGGCCGCGACTGATAATGCCGACTCCCAGAGGGGGGGGGGGGGGGCGATACTTTTTAGGGGTTCTCGAGGCCCTGAAATAACATTTTACCCAAATTGTCCTTGAGGAAGTAAGAAAGTGAAACTAGTACTTAGAATGGCTACGATAAGCGTGTTGTTAAAAAATGCATTTTCAGATTTTATAGCGATATGGGGGATAGAAAGAAGAAAACTATCCTTAAGAGGTTGTAACCACCCCATTTGGCTACTAACATGTCCCATACTATCAGAAATGATAATTTCCGTGACTTACAAGTTGCATCTGAACATTTTTAATTTTTAAAATTCACAGATCGATTTGATATCGATTTGATGTTTCTTTTGAAAATTTCTGAGGGGGAGAGCAAGGGGAAAACTACTTCTTCTGTCCCCACTACGTACGGCTATGCGTATCACACTGAAAATGTCATACGTCAAGCTACAAATGTTTGTGACGAAACGAGCAAATTCCAACAATCGAAGTTGTAAGCCTCGATTCACTAATCCTGTCCTATAAATATTAAAGTAAAGAAGGATGGGTTACTACGGTCTCTACCGACGCCAATAGTTCACCTGTCTGTACCCCAAGAAAGCAACAGCACGTAATGCAAATATTACGGCGAGGATTCTGTCCTAGTTATTGGCGAAGGAACTACAAGTTTTCAAAGTGGGAAGTGCTAAACGAAACCTTACGACACCTTTACTTGTCTGTGTTGTAAAAATTACTCCCAGTCTTTCGAAAATGGATAAAATGGAATTAAACTTGCTTTGGACACACAATTCAGATGAATTGTAGCCGTACAGCGGAAGCACACAGCGTTACACTGTGTCAGCATTCTCCCATAAGCTAGCCGCACACTACACGACTTTGCACACCGCAACTCAACTCGATAATCGGGTCTTTAACAGTCGTGTAGTGTACGTGAGTTTACGACTGCGACTGGTATTTTTAAGACCAGTTTTAAGTCGCGTCGCCTTCAGTAGGGAAGAACCAACATGTTCGTCCTTCGCGACTGAAGGCGACGCGACTTTAAACTGGTCTTAAATCTGCCAGTCACGGTCGCTAACCCCACGCACACTACACGACTGTTGGAGACCCGACCATCGAGTTGAGTTGAGGTGTGCAAAGTCGTGTAGTGTGAGGCTAGCTTACTTCATTCTCTATTTTCCGGTCCCAAAGTCACTGGGGCATCAGCAGCAGAAAGACACTATGGGCGGAATGTTGCTTCTCTCTTCCCCAGTGTTACCGCAACAGCAGTGCTGTAGTCCAGTCACTAGCAGTCGAGTCCGAGTCCGAATCTGAGTCCGAGTCACTGACATTAGAGTCCGAGTCCGAGTCCGAGTCAAGGAGTGAGAGTCCGAGTCCGAGTCCCCTGTTGTTTACAATAAGAATAAGAATTCTAGGCAAACGAACATACGAAACTATTTTTAAGTGAGAGGGCGAAATGAAAATTTATGGTCAGTGGCCTC
Organism: Holothuria leucospilota; assembly: GCA_029531755.1. Taxonomy (NCBI): domain Eukaryota; kingdom Metazoa; phylum Echinodermata; class Holothuroidea; order Aspidochirotida; family Holothuriidae; genus Holothuria; species Holothuria leucospilota. The sequence continues at coordinate 46,856 of JAIZAY010000035.1, forward strand.
TAGAAAGGTTTGTGATATACTGTCTAAGCGGGAACACCGTAAGCTGGTGGAGAGTGAAACAAGAAATTTTCGTCCCAAATGGCTCCCAAATGTAGGTAATGGCACTTTCCAGAACTTGTGAATGTATTTACACTTCCTTCATTTTGATATCTTATGATGTAAAAAATTTAGTACACTTCCAACAGAAAGGCTAACATTTCGCTACAGGCTAGTCGGGGCTGTGGGCAAATTACTATGAAAGACTATTTGGACGTTTGAGTAGACCGTCCTTGGAGATGCATTTGTGAGGAGGGGTGCATCCCTCATCTCAGTGAAATTTTTGCACTTAGAAGGAGCTTAGCTGCAAACTCGTGCCAAAACTAGACAGACTTGCACTTGCAGGCAAGTACACATCGAAGCCCATGAAAATTGCTTTGAACCACTACACCGTGGCGTGACTGTGGTACCCTAACCTAAGTTAGGCCTACAGGCTACACTGCAGAACGTCAGAGTCGACGATATGCCTCACTTAAAATTAAATCCTGAATCTAGGTCTAAAAGCCGGCGTAAACTTTCAAAATTGCTTGGTGTAAGTCGTGGGCGTCAATCCTGGGGGGGGGGGGGGAACGGGGGACAAATCCCCCCACATTTCGATGGGTGGGGGACACAATATCAAATGTCCCCCACACATTTGCGTGAAATAGTAGTGCCGTGGTTCTATTTGACTGGCTTTTTGAGTGGTATGTAGGTTTGTTGGGCAATTGTTTAAGTGTCTCGATGCAGATTCTGAATGCAGATTTCGTCAGGGAAATCTTAATTAATGACAAAATTTCGGCGCGCTTTGCGCGCATGCGTCACGGTTTGCACTCCTTCTCATGACCATTAAAAAGGTAAGACATGGAACTATTCTGATCACAACACTCTCCGAAAACAGACATACATCTCCAAACATCTGAAGGGGCCTCTCATCAATATGGGATCATTCAATCAGTGGCGTACGCAGAGGGGAGGGCTATTCAGTCATGCCCCCCTCACTTATTCCGATTTTTTTAAGCTCCTAAAAATGGGTAAATTTTTTAACACAAATTTTACTTCAAAAGGTAGCATATTTGGCACCAGACTGCATGTAAGGACACCTTATTTTTCAAAAGTTTCAAAGGGGAGGGGGACACCCCTCCCCCAGGCCGGTGGTCACACAACATACTGCATGTCCCGCCCCCTTAAGACAAATCCTGGGAACGCCACTGCATTCAGTCTAATATGTAGCATGATGTGGAAGGTTGAAAGTACTTTGTTGCCGTTAAACATTTTTCAAAAATTTTTACAGAACGCTTCGCCAATGCCATTATCGGTATAGATGGTGATTGTTAATACACTTACGACTTAAAAGCATTCTGAAAATGCCCTTGCTACCCCTTCACACCTTTGCTTTACTACGATCAGCTCCAAAAATATCCCAAAGATAGCACTATTTTGCATCTAAGCAACCTTAAATTAACAAAAATTTCTCAAAGGGGAGGACCCCTTCCCTTAGACCCCTCCCCCAGGATGACACCTTTATATAGTGACAAAGGAAGGATCCCTACTGATGTATACAAAACGCATAGCGCTCATAAACAAAGTGCAATTTACACGTCTCCACTCAGTTGGAAAAAACATCCAGCCAGTCGGAATTTGGGACGGTCACCTTCACACCCCAAAACATGTCACCCTAGCAACGGGCCTGGTCGGGTCCATGATCTCCGACAATAATCCACGTTGCAAAGCGTGGTTTCAGCTTTTTTGGGATATGGTAAAATGTATTTCACCCGGCAGATCTCAATGGTGGTCTTGTTAACTTTGAAATGATAACTCTTACTAGACAGGCCCGTAGCCAGGCCGGGGCACGAGGGGGCCGTGCCCCCCGTGCGGACCACTGTGCCCGTCTATACGGAAAATCGATCGAAAATAAAATTTTAGTACATGTAAACGGTGGCCATGGTATTACACGAAGCGATTTGTAACCAAAAATGATCCCAAAAGGAGTTTAATGAACGTACTGAATGAACGTATTTTGTTCTCTGTAACATTTTTGTTCAAAAATCACAAAAATTTTCGCGCGCTACGCGCGCTTTCATCTTTAGTTACATATAGTTTTAACTCCCGTTTCAGATATGTTGGCTTAATTTATAAATGTACAGGTTCCACAATTAGGCCATTGTTCTTTCGTGTAGGTGTGATTTCCGGAAAAACACAAAACTGAATCCATAAAAAGTTCCATCCTCTTTCTCTTACGATCGGGAAGATTCTTAATTCAGACTCAACATCATGATAATCATTTTGTATGAAACGTAAAGTGTCTCAATGTCCGGGGGGGGGGGTGGAAGGGGGCATTTCCTCGCGACCAGTCGCCCGGCGTCTTGGTTTTGTTCTTAAAGACAGACACTCATCACCCCAAATACATTTTGGTTGGGAGGAAGCAAAATTCTCAATTGGTCATAGTTGAATGCTCTTTGATAAACATCAAAGCTCACAACACACAGTATGCGCAGAGAATGTTCTGGTTACATATTATGGCCTTGTACACCCAACAGGATATGCCCTTAAGCAATAAACTAGGTTTGTATCTGCACAAGGAGGGGCTCATCACAGTTTTGGAAGGAGTAACTTAATCGGGAGAATTGGAACTGTCTAGGACGAAGAGGGCAGATTCTTCCATAGAAACCCAAATTTTCTAACTTTCCTTAATAAGAACCAAATATTTTCAATTTTTCTTTAACAGAACCCCAAATTTTTCGCCGGTCGCCCAAAATTTCGCATTCGGTATCCAATCTGTAACCCATTGCTTCTGACGGGACTTCGGGTTGCTGGACCTCTTTGGGGAGCTTGGTCCCTTCGTCGGGCATATCTTTCCACCACCCCTTGCTGAGTCTGTATGCAGGTTTTACCATGGTAAATAATTTTCCTGCAAAATTTCGGCGCAATTCGCGCGCAATTCTCACAAGCGAAGTAATATCACGCATGAACATTATTAGTACAAAAATTCAAGTGAACTTTTCCAGCCAAAGCTACTTGAAGTCTTAAAGTTAGATCCCGGACATCAAGGGGCTTTCATGTAGTAATCCAGTACCTTGAGTAACGTTCGCTCCTCCACGATATACGGTTTGAAGCTACATTTACTCGTACCAAAATTTATTCCAAAATTTACTTTTTCTCATGTTTTTTTTTCATGTAAAATTTCGTTCAAAGTAGAAATACGATAATGACCATCCGATGTGTGAACTGTGAAGACATTGGTGTGCTCTCACTGTCATTCAAAGTCCTGCTCAAAGCTTCATGCTAGTGTTGCCATATTGTTAATTCGCCACATATTCGGGGAATTTCCCTCTGTGTCCTAACAAAATCATACTGGATCACACTAAGCCTGCCTAATGGCAGCCCCTGGTCCCGCCTCGCCTTTCACAAAGTACTTAACCGGCTTCACCTGCGCTTGCTGAGCTGAAGATATATATCGTGATTATAGTGTTGTTCCCTTCACTTGTGGAGAATTTCTACGTCTCTGTATTGCAAGCGGAGGGGAAAATTTCCATCAGAAGAGTGAAATTTTCGCGCGCTTCGGCGCGTATGTGCACACGTAAAACCGATACCTTTAAGCTATGTGTGGTAAGCTTGAGATATGATCCCCTGTAGTTCCGTCAAACTGTAATCCTGTGGTGGTACTACTGACAACGAACATAATCTTCTTCGGTGCCCTTCTATGAGGTGTCGGTACCCCCCATATCAGAATTCCTGGCTACGGGCCTGTTATTAGAATAGGGCGTCAGTCATCATAAGGGGGGGGGGGGAGGAAAGGGCCTGTAGGAAGACACCCTCTTCAAAACCAAAGGGATTGGTTTGTGCTAAGTCATGTATGTCCCCCGTCCCCCCCCCCCCACATTTCAATACGGATTGACGCCCCTGGTGTAAGTACGCCTTACAATACTTAACCTATGGATGGCTGAAAGAATTCGACATCAGGGAACACAGACCGCAGAAAATTACATTTTTTTGTGTGGAATTTCAGTTACGTCGTAGGAAATACGGTCGGAGTCACTTGTACGAAATATGGCAAAGATGGCGGGCGTACAATGTATAGTAGGTGTACCTTGAGTCGGTCGTCACCTTTAGTCGGCCACTGCGTACGAAACGTATGGCACATTCACTACGTACATAACTGCGCAACAGGCATAGGCGCACTGGAGCTTTTCAGTTGGGGGGGGGGGGGCAGAGGATTCTCTGCCCGAATTATGTAATCCTGCCAGAAGGAGTAACTAAGCTAAGCGCCACCATTCGTCGTACAGAGAATTTTGAAAAATCTCGACCCCTCAGACAGCCGTAAATGGCATTTCCCAGGCTCATAAGCAGAATCAAAGCAGTCGATATTTTGAGCTTTCGTTTAAAATTTTCACTTCAATAAAAAAAATGAGGAAATGGCAAAATGATCAGAAAATTAACAAATAAAATGTACCACTACCATTGGATAAAATGGTAATGTAAAGTAAGTTAATCATTGGAAAATGAGTTTGTATGCACACTCTACAAAATATTTTACTACTTGCAACATGAAATTATGATGAATACTACTTTTAAAATTCGAGAAACTTCAGTGATCGGTGAAAATCCCAAGACTTCTCAACTTCGAGGGAGGATGGCATCGCATCTCATCCCGGCTACTTATTATAATATAAGTTTCATCGAACTTTACAAGGATCCCATGTGTTTGAGCAGCGGCTTACATGCCCGAATTTACCTGAGTGGGGAATTGCATGAGACGAATTGGTTCTTACAAAACCGACTAACTCAATTTTTGCCCGTTTCCCGCGCAAGTAGTAGCCTGTATATACATAATTAATGACATGCATCCAAACAAAGAAGCGCGCAAATTATTTTCTAGCCAACAAACGACCTAAGTCCATATCAACGGTTTCGGCACACTTGATCCCCACAAACTGTACGCTTCAAATAAAAACAAACGTGGCCAAATGGTTGGCATAGTCACATAGATTCCTTTTGCCTTATGCAAGGGAATACAAAATTAACTTATAAAATCTTCACGATGCCGATACGTTCCATTCAAAACGAGACAGTTTAGATCAGTGGTTCTAAAACTTTTTGACGGTGAGGGCCAAATGGAGAGGCTGAAAAGAGGTCGAGGGCCGCAGCCTGCAGGATCTCAGGCTTCGAGAGAGGACAATAATTGGAAAGTGCGAAATCCTTACTTAAGAGGTCTCAAAGCTAGCTGCATCTACGGCAAACAGAGGCAGAGGCACGAATGAAGGTTTCACAGGAAGCGGTTCCTGAAGTTGTTAAGAGGGCAGTTTGCAGTTTAGCAGTGGCCAACAGGAGTAACCCGACCTCAGCTCCACCATGGTTGGGGCTGAGGTCAGAAAATGTTGCTTTCAGGGGCTCTAGATTGCAAGTATTGGCACTCTTTACCAAGAAATTTTGGCGCACGAAGCGCGCCGAAAATTTTTGGTTCACTTTTGATGAAAATATGAAAACAGTAGTCTTCATTGGCAATATGTCCTACTCAGGTCAAATTCAAGAAATTTGTTGCTGCAGCGGTCGTCGTCGTGGGATTACATACTTTATAATCATCAAGGCTCACCAACGAAAATGGATCTGGCACCACCCGTCTAGCATCAATTCTGCTTCTAGCATGCGTTGGTCACCAGCATGGTCATTTTGACATTTATTATCATGCGTCGGTTTGTGGTAAAAGAGAAACGTCTGGCATTCCAGACAATTGTATTGTATTGTATTGCATTGCATTGCATTGCATTGCATTGTATTGTATTGTATTGCATTGTATTGTATTGTATTGAATTGTATTGAATTGTATTGTATTGAGAAAGATTTCCACAATAATATATACATACTTATGTTACAATATTTACATTAATACTAAATTTTGGGGGAGGTCTGAAAAAAGCTGAAAAGCTTGTACAAACAGACCCCCTTTTTAAGGGTACCATAAGGGTACAAGAGAAAGAGAATATACAAGCTGGAAAAGAAGGATTACTTACAAAAAAAGAAAAGAGGAAAATCAACAAAGTAACTCATACAGCACTACTATGCATACAACACCATTTCATTAGATTAATCCTTGTCTGCTTTAAGCAGGTGATCCTTAAAGCACTTCGAAAATTAACTAATTGATGAACAGGCTTTTAATGTATTTGGGAGACTGTTCCATAGAGTAGCACCAGTGAATAAAAGGGACTTACTATAGCTTAAAGTGTTTGGTTTAGGAATGTGAATAAAAGCATTGCTTCTGGTGGGATAGGGGTGGACATTAGAGTAAAGAGAAAAACAATTACGAAAAATGTCTGGGAGCAACTGATTGGAGTACTTGTACATAAAGCTACCAAGCTGATACTTAAAAATATCATGGAGTTTAAGTATCTGCAGCTTAGAGAAAAGTGGTAAAGTATGAGCTAAGAAATTAAAATTGGTGATAATGCGGACTGCTTTCTTTTGCATAACATACAGCTTATCGATGCAATGTGAAGAGGCATTGCCCCAGACAATGTTACAGTATGAGAGTTGGGAGTAAATCAGTGAATAATACAACGTAATAAGGACAGACCTAGGAACAATATTTTATATAGAACTCCAACAGCTTTACCTACTCTTCCACAAATTACATTAACATGATCGTTCCAATTTAACCGGGAATCAAGATAGAGGCCTAAGAATTTTACAGATTGTTTCAGAACAATATTAACATTGTCAATAATGATGTCGATTGTTTTGTTACAACGGTATTGGTAAGGATGAAAGAATACAAAATGGGTCTTACTGGTGTTTAGAGATAATTTGTTTACATTAAACCAATCACAAACAATTTTCATGTCTTTGTTGATAATTTGTGCAGAATACGTTGGGTCACCAGACTTAAACAAAATACTGGTATCCTCAGCAAACAAGCAAAACTTAAGGTTTTTTGAACAAGCAGGGAGATCATTAATGTAAAGTACAAATAATAAAGGACCTAGGATAGAACCTTGTGGAACACCACATGTTACATATATACAAGTAGAGCCAACGCCTTTGACATGCACAAAGTGCTTACGATTACTTAGGTAGCTACAAAACCAATGGTGAGCAACACCTCGAATACCATAATGTGAAAGCTTATGGAGACGAAAACTATGATTGACTGTGTCAAAGGCCTTCGAGAGATCTAACAATAAACCAAAGGTGTACTTTTTATTGTTGAAACCTTCAATTATGAAATTAACTACATCAATGGCTGCCAACGAAGTAGTATAATTTTTGCGATACCCAAACTGACTTGAAGAGATAACGCTATATTTATCAAGTTTTTCAAGAATTTTGGAGAAGCATGGTAAAATAGAGATTGGTCTGTAGTTGGAAGGTAAACTGTTACTTCCAGATTTGAATACGGGAATAATCTTAGCAACCTTTGTATTGTCAGGGACTACTCCATTAGACAAAGATAAGTTAAAAACAAAAAAAGATAGTTAAAAAACATATCACTAAGTAGGTTGCCGACAAAAACGCACTCTGAAACGGATGAACTCACAAACGTTTTGCACTTATCCTTCGTTAGTGGCCTGTATGTGAGGAAGCTCTTGATCAGTAATTATTAAACACGGTTCGATAGAGAAGAAGGGCTGCTGAGTTCGAGGGCTGCGTTCCCAGAAGTCCAAAATAATTTTTGGTTGCATGATTATATTTCATCTTACAGAGCTATACAACGAGGCTCAGCGAGATCATATATTATAAAACATCGCAAAAACATTGTTAGTACCGAATATGAATTGCAGAAATTTTGGTCTGTCACCAATCAACAAACGTTCAACGCGATGCCTTTCTCAACTGTACAATCACCTCACGTCACAATGAAGATTCCGTGGTATACCTTTGAAAAGCTTTGCCACTACAGACAGGATAAACATACCGCAATACACCTCTACATGAATACAAGCCACCATGATTGTCAACAACAATGCATTTGAAATTATTCTTGGCTAGATAGGGCTGAACAAGGAATATACCGCATATTTTGTTACGTAGGCAACCTAGCCCCCTTCTGGCGAACAGACTTGGAAGGAGTCAAGAAGGGGCTTTATATTACATAATTTAATTTCCTACTTTGCTACGTTTTGCTCATGTCGAATATGATTTTTCGCACAAACTAAAATCAATTCAGGGGCCTCACCGACAGGGGTCGGGGCCTCATGCTACCCCAAGGGCCGCGTTTGAGAACCACTGGTTTAGATGTATGACATTTATCATGTTATTTACAGGTAATCAATCGACAAAAAAATCATGAGTATAGACGTATATCAAACAAACAGTTGTAACAAATAGAAAACTGAATTTTTTGTGAACATCATCATGGGTGGCGATCCGTCTTTGAAAGTCGGGGGGGGGGGGCTATAGTCGGTGACACTGTCTAAGCTGAGAGCCACCATCGGTTGGCGCGGAGGGCAGAATATTTTGGCCAAAAATTACCCCCAGATCACCGAAAACGACCTTTTCCAGTCTTTGCAAAGTGGTACTATGACAACTCTCAGAAGTATTTCCTAAAAAAATAAATAGGACTATTGTAAAAAGTCTAGGTATTACAATTGGGTCTGATTTCCGGGTCTGCCGGGTTGATTTAATGGGGGATATGGTGTATAGTACCCCCCATCCAATTTTAATGGGGGAATTTATCCCCCCATCCCCCCAGGATCACCAAACATGCATGGTCAACATGTATAATAAACTGATTAAAACAGTCTATGCAGATCCCAAAAATTTCCGACATACTGTTTCACAAAACATTTGAAAGAGCCTTCTGGTTAAAATAAAATAAAATAAAATGTTGTCCTAGTGGGAATGGCTTAAGTACTAGACTCATATCTGATGAGCAGCTTCCTTTTTGTTTTCCTGCTGGTAACCATTTTCAAGGGAACATGGGCATGATAACCTTCCCTCTTACTCCCTAAATGTAATATGACACTGTATGATAATGCCATAGAGGTGCTTCTTTCTGTATTTTCTTGATTCTTAAATACCACGTAATCACATCTTATGAAGTTAACTTTCACTTTTTATGGAAGTAATGTAGAAGGGTCATGCAGACCTTCCGTCTTGGCCATTTCCAACAATACACTTAATTACTGGATGTTGCAAAGCCGTCACATAATGATACACATAACGATATACGATTTCATGAAAACGTATGGTTCTTTGTGTTCTTATCTTAATTTCCAGATGCCAAAATATGTAGCCTACATCTAACAGCGACTAATTCCTAAATTTTGTCTCCTTTAGTTTTCTTGCCTTTGGCTCTAGCAGATTTAATCTTTATCTTCACAAAGTAAGTCCGTTTTTACGTAAAATCCTGAATCTAGACTTTACAAAATCATGACCATCAAGCATATTAAAATGGTCGCCTTTATGCTAGAATGTGAAAGGAAGGGATTTAAAATGGAAACACGTTTTAATAGAAATACTTGGGGCGGAGGAATGGAAAAGCAGTTTTCTACCAGGGTGGGCAAATCTCAAAGAAAAGTTTGAAAAGCCATGACCAGATCGTGAGTGAGGCATAGGGTATCTGCCTACTTCGAAGCGCCCCTACAGGCCATTCTCGCCCACTCTGTCCGAATTCCCTAGCTCCACCACTGGTGATCACATAGGCTGCCCGAATACGTCTCGACTTTCAGCCTTCTGGTGGCTATTGGTGGTATTGTCATTAAGAAATATGACACGTCAAAAGATGGCTTTTGATTGATTTTTTCGGGCAAAATTGTGGGCACTGGCTGAATACACCTGTACACCCTCTCGTCTGCCCGTGTAATCTGGCAATTGAAAACATCCCAGAAACTTTTGCAACTTTTGCTCGAATATTCTACCATTTTGGGCAGACTGTTGCACAAGACTATGAAGTGAGGCGGAGGAAAAATTGTTTTTCCATGAGCTGCCCGAATGTGTCGCGAATTTTTGTATTCTTTTTGAATTTTTATGAAAATTTAACCGTGACTATGATGTTCTTTATTTTTCGGGCAATTTTTGAAAGAATTTGACCACGCTTAGGAGTTTTCTTTATACTTAAAAACATGCCAGATTTTTTAAAACTCAAATTGCTGCCGAATTTTTCCAAACCTCTGCCCGAAATTCAGGTCTCGCGAAAATTTGGGGGGCAGTCTGCCTCCCTGCCCCCGCCTCGTACGCCTATGGTTACGTAACAGGTTATCGTTCTTGGAAATGAAGTTTACTTTCTAGTAAATAGGTTTTATTATTTGATTTCGCAGCGCTGCTCAGTATGTGAAATCGGGGAAATGGGCGAAATTTCCACTCAAAGGAATAGTCAAAATAACTGCGTGGCAGATGAGGTTTGCAAATACGATTGCGCTTATCTTGTAATATGTACACGTATCACCCTTGAAAAAATTCCTACGCAGACCAGCATGAAGACACGAATCAACTTGACAAAGTATGCAAATCAAACAATCGAGACTGTGGGCTTCGATTAATTATTATACCTTATCTACTAACGTGTATTCATCGTTAACTTCACGCGTTAATACTGTAACGACCCGGAATTTGTGTTTGGTTGTCATCCCGGAAAATCTAACTAGTTCGAACCCCCACGCACGTGGCCTACTGCATGGCCGGCTGAAGACTTGACATCTCCGGTCCTGATTGGTTACTTCCCCCTGATGGGCAGTCCACACCGTAGGTTGAAAGCTACAGTGTACTGCGGGCAGGGGGTGTGGTCTTGGTAAATTCGGACTGCTGATTGAGTTAGTGAGGTGGCACGACGTATGTATAGACGGAAGGAACATGTAATCTAGTGATGCCGAAACTGGTGAGAGGAAGCGCATTTGAAACAGTGTTTCCACTCTTTCCGAAATTCCCGAAAATCGGGAAATCTCGGTGCTCTTCGGGAAATTTTCAGAAAGGGGGATAATTTCGGGAAATTTCGGAAAATCTGGATATGATGTATAACGTAATGGAAATGATGTATGGCTTGACAGGGTGAAATCCTGGATCAGGCATTAAAAAGTAGCATTAAAACAAGCATTGCTGAAAATTTCAGGAAATACAAAGCCGATTTCAGGAAATTTTAGATTTCATTTCAGGAAAAATGAATTCACGGTGTGGAAGTACTGATTTGAAGCGAGAACCCGGGAGAGAAAGGACGGACCAGGGAGTTGCAAACAGGACGGACAAGCTGGCTAGACCCGAAACACCTCAGAAATCAAGAAACTTAGGAAATTTTGAGAAAGGGGACGCGTATTGTTAATACGCAGGGATAGTTGCTAGAAGAATGACGGGGATTTTGGAGCGGGACTGTTGAGGGTGTTCAGGTTTCTGGGGAAATGAAAAATTAAGGGGGCGGGTGGCTGCTCAAGATAGGAAAATAGGCAAATTCTTCGAAGACAGTTTATAGGTGTAAATTAAAGAATTGCTGTTAGGTGTTAGACACTAGTCCTGTCATGAAAGGCGTGACATAAATTTTGTTGAGTAAAAAGTAGTTAATTTACCGTAAAATCTTATCTTAAGAGTAAGTCGTCTACCCTGTAATAAGTGTCCGTTGACCTCGGATTTTTGTCCGAGGGCTCAGAACGGTCGTGAAGTGGTGTTGGGCCCGGAGCCGTGTTTTACCAGTGACCTGCCAAACCGGACAGTTTTCCTTTTTGGAACTTGTGCGATTCTATAACCAAGAAAGCTATTCATGCTCGGAAAACCTGCCGACATATCTGGTAACGCAACAAAAATTTGGCATTTTAGTCAGGCTTCCATAACTACTCTTTCTAATGCATGATGGTAGGGTCTATGTTCGAACACTTAAAATGTGAACCGTCCCAATATTCTGACTTTTTCCTGTTAAATATTATATTATATTATTTGCTCAAATATGAGTCAATTTCATCACAAAAAATAATTGCTTAAGCCTTTATTTAACTTTGATAAATAAACAGGCATTTACATTGCACAGGCGAATTAATTTGCAATAACAAACAGCGCCACATGCACTAGGAGAGCGAGAACCGCTTCCCCTAACGGTCTGGGGTCCAGGGGCTTACCCTAGGGCCCTGGTGGGGCTTAGGGACAACGTCCCAGTAGGGGTCTAATGGGCGAAGCCCCTTGAAATTCTTTAGATATTCATGAATCTGTGAGCATTTAGCTTCTTCAAATGCCACTGGATTGACACTGAGTAGACCACAGTATGACTTTTTAAGCTATAGTCAAACTATGTATGACTATAAAAGCTGTCCGGGATTGATGATACAGAGGGATTGAGTAAAGAAGGGAGGATGGATTAATAAATCACGTAATTCAGAAGATTTATAGCGTTATGAATAATAGACAAAATATCCTCAAGGAGTGTCGGCGAAGTTGCATCTTTAAAATTTTTATTTTAAATTATCGGAAATTTAGGCAGGTGAATGTTGTAATTTTTTTCAAAATAATCTTCAAGGGGGAGGGGTTGGGTGGGGTGCAACTATCCCTGGTGTCTCCTTCACCTTCAACTGCTAAATACAGCCATGGGCATTCAAAAGAAGTGTTCAGACTTTGATCCAATGACTATAGGATATGAGTAAGTACGTGCATTATACCGTGCACGTGCATGTACAGCGAATGTAACAGTCATTTACCAAGTGCTTGAATGTGAATTGCCGTTATCTAAAGAAACCAGTACTATGGTACATGTTTTAGTAAAACAAACTTTAAAATGATTTGAAGTTGAGTGCACAGTATATTGTTTGGACAATGATTATGAGTACAGGACCATGAGTATGGGTGTTGATATCACGGCTTGGATACAAGTATAGGTAAGGGTACCGTTACCAGATCATGAGTACGGGTACGGATTCCAGGTCATGAGTACGGGTACGAGTACGAATACGGGTATTACAACAATGCAAACGGGTGCAGGTTTGGGATAAGACCAAGTAGTGTCCTAACCGTAAATTCTTTATACTGGAGCTACCCACTTTAAATTTTCTACAATATGCTCGCATTGCAGACTAAAAAGCTAGAAACATTTGCACGCTAAACGGATAGTTGAAATAGGCATAAAAACTCATTCTGCAATATAAAGAAAATGATAACGATCGATAATAAATCTATACTAAAATGATAAAGTTATAAATTGGAGAAAGGAAATGCAGGCCCCTAGCCAGCCCGGGGCACGGATGGACCGTTCCCCCGTGCGGATCACTGTGCCACCATACGGAAAATCGATCGAAAATAAAATTTTAGAACATGTAAACGGTGGCCCTGGTATGACATCAGGCGATTACATTTTTGTTCTTAAATTACAAAATTTCGCGCGCTACGCGTGCTTTCGTCTTCAGTTACGTATAGCTTTAACACCAGTTTCAGATATGATGGCTTAATTTATAAAGGTACAGGTTCCACAATTATGCTATTATTCTTTCGTGCAGGCGTGATTCCCGGAAAACACAAAATTGAAACATGCGCAGAGAATGTTCTGGTAACATATTGTGGCCTTGTATGCCCACCAGCATATGATCTAAAGCAATAAACTAAGTTTGGGTCTGCACAAGGGTGTATGCACAAGGAGGGACTCAAGAGAGTTTGGAAGGGGTAACTTGGTCGGGAGAGTTGGAACTGCCTAGGACGAGGAGGCAGATTCTTCCCAAGAAACCCAAATTTTCTAACTTTCCTTAATAAGAACCAAATATTTTCAATTTTTCTGAAACAGAACCCCAAATTTTTCGCCGAGCGCCCCAAAATTTCGCGTTCCGCATCCCTTCTGTAACCCACTGCTTCTGGCGGAGCTTCGGGTTGCTGGACCCCTTGAGGGAGCTTGGTCCCTTCGTCGGGCTTATATTTCCACCACCCCCATGCTGAGTCTGTATGCATGTTTTACCGTGGTAATTTTCTTGCAAAATTTCGGCGCGTTTCACGCGCAATTCTCACAAGAGAAATTATGCCACCCATGGACATTATTAGTTAGATGCAGGACATCAATGGGCTTTCATGTAGTAATCGAGTATGGTACCTTGAGTAACATTCATAACGGGACGATTATATGGTGTGAAGCTAAATTTACTCGTACCACAAATGTATTTCAAAATTTACTTTTTCTCTTCATGCAAAATTTTGTTCAAAGTAAAAAAACGATAATGACCATCTGAATTGTGAACTGTGAAGAGACTGGTGTGCTCTTACTGTCATTTAAAGTCCTATTCAAAGCTCCATGCTAGTGTTCTCTTTTTGTTAATTCGCCAGACATTCTGGGAATTTCCCTCTGGGTTCTAACAAAATCATACTGGACAACACCAAGCCTGTCAAATGACAGCTCCTGTTACCCTCGCCGTTCTCAAAGTACTCAAATCTTTACTTGTGCTTGCGGAGCTGAAGAAGCATCATCGTGACCTAGTCTTGTTCCCTTCACTTGTGGAGACTGTCCAGGTCTCTGAATTGCACAAAGAGGGGAAAATTCCCATCAGAAGAATTTTCGCGGGCTTAACGCGTATGTTCACAAGTAAAACCTATCTGTGGTAAGGTTGAGATATCATCCCCTGTTATCATATGGTGGCACTACTGACTACAAACATGATCTTTTTCCGTATCACTCTATGCGGTGTCGGTGCCCCCTATATCAGAATTGCTGGCTACGGGCGTGCGGAAAAGGCACCATCAAACAAATTAATAAGCAACTAAAGATGAGTCAAGATTAAAGAAATCGTTAAATAAAACAAGACCGGAGTCAGTGTAACATCCAGAAAAGTAAATGTCATAACAGCTTATCTGAGATCCTCAAAAAAAACATCGATCTGGTACACAGATTTACGGATATGAACATGAACTTTACAATCTTTCGGTATCTAGCCTTTTTCTGAGAGCAGAGTTTCTTAAAACAAAGGATTAAGGCCGTCGCTCCATTTGGAACACATCCCTTGAATAGGCCGTTTCCTCCTACGCAAGGTGATACTACCGGCCCTTGATTAGAAACGTCTCCAAAGTCCTGATTTCATTATAAACTGACGTACCCCAAATGCTATTCTCCACCTGCAAAGTCCCTACTGTCACCCTTGACCGATCGATATGATACAACTTTCCCCCATCTTCATCAACTTCTTTAGCCTAAGGGTTCCATAAAGGAATAGCTTATGGTGGTCAGTCTTCCTGAAGGTTCACCTGTGTTTGCTTATAATGGAGATATTTTCTTCAACAAGTTTACCAAATTTTCTGCGCGTTTTGCTCATCGTACAATATCGTTATGCTTCTTTTTTAGTTTCCTTTTATATAGCAAACGTTCTCGGGCACGTGGATAGATTATGCGGTACAACGCACTTTACCAGACCAAGGCCAATCACCCGTAAATGGATTTCTTTTGAAATCCATTATTTTAACAAGGGGAAAGGCATTTACTCCAATCGGAATTAGTATACTTCGTTATCCTAATTCATCGTGTTTTTGATCATGTGACAATATTATTGTTTTGATTTGTTAAATTCATGAATAACAACATCTTGCTTTACTTTTTTTTTTGGTGATAGATACATTCAAAAACATTTCAGAGGCACTTGTAAGGCAAATAAGAGGAGATTTGTAAGAGCTTGCTAATAGTTAAAGAACTTTTGTGTGGGAGGGGAGGAGACTGCTTATTTCCTTTATAGATAATTTTTCCAAGGTTTTTTTTTCAGAAGTAGCAACTCTTTTAGCAAGTAACAAGACACACTTTGCCAGGGCAAAGATATCACTAAATAGAATTCTACTCTCGGTGCAGCATTTAAGCAGTTTCAGCCAATTTTAAGTCAATTGCATAGCATGATATTGTTTCAAAGTGTTCTTCCCAACTCCGACCAAACGCAAACGCAGCTCAACAACCATCAGACACCTATGCTTTCGTTGGGCAACTCTTGGGGCCATCCATTGATTACCCTCTTATGGACTACCAAAACATATTAGACCCAGAGCTGTTGTGACAACCTTCGTATCTCTGGCTTCATATCCCTGTACATTTATACAGGGCGTTAAAATCAGGGGTGGAAATCCTAGGAGTCAAAGGCCTTGCCCTCAAACCAAATGCTGGGCACGAACCATATCGTAAAACTTATGAAGACTTGAGAAATATATTGAATTTCTTCAGAGGACCTAGAAATCCATTGTTTAGTCCACAGTCTGACAGTCAAACAAACCCGCGTACACACACTCGCCAGCGTGACTGCATAGATCCCTTGTGCCTTCGGGAAGGAATAAAAATAATACATTGGTACTGGCACATACCTCTCTCCTTGAAAGTCCCCTACTCCACCTCTGAAAATCACCTAAGCTCTAATTCTTAATACCCCTTGTGAGGCTTCCGACCTGAATCTTAGCCTCTCTATATTTACTGAGTAGGCCTATGTTACAGGCATGTATCTACCCTTCAAATGTATCTGCCCTTCGCATATACAGTAGAGCACATTACATTTGAACAATCATCACATTACCGGTACTACTCGTAGCTGTAAAGTGTTTATAGTGTATACCCGGTCCAGTAGTAATTCTCAGTTTGAGAAGGTGTACTGATATACCTTATTAGAGCATAGTAAAATAGTCCCGACACTGGAATTTCATTCCGTCGTTTACGGTATATTCTAATATATCAGTATTCCGCCAGAAGCTCCCTAGCTGGACCTTGGTGTAAATGTGAGAAATCGTGGAAACCGGGTTTAAGCCTAATAAACAGATCCCAATTACCTTCACCAGTAAAAAACAAAATTAGAAAGAACAAACATAATACTCACCAATCTTGTCTTTGGCTTTACTTATTGCTAGAAATCTTGAAAGTATTCTCCCTTTGGGACGCTTAGATGATTGGTAGTATTGCCGTGACCATAAATAGGACACTATGAAGTGGACATTGAATAAAAGTACCTGGGATAAACACTGGTTAAAAACTGGAATTGATGTGATAGGTATGAGAGCCAGTACCTTTTTAATCGTTTTCAAAATAATCGTCTGCAAAATTACATTTTTATTTCGATAGTTGTTCGTTTGGGGGTCGTTGACCTTTGGGGTTGACCTGCACCTGTGATATCCATAACAGCTGTGGTGATTTACAGTGTAAACAACCACATAATGAGTGTGTAAACACTGTTATCCAGGTGCACATTTGATAATTACCAACTCATTTGTAGACACACCTTTACCTTACGTAAGCTCTGAGATGTAACTTGCAAGGGACTATTTTCTCTTTAATTTTTGCTTGCAGACGGAATATCTTTATTCAATCCTCACCCGTATAATTGAGCATGAGCACTAATAACTGCTGATACGCGTGATTGTGACAATCAAATATGATCTGGAATCTGGAAGTGCCGCCTAGAATGGTCAGTAATGCCACCATATTTTCTCAATTACCGAATTACATGTCAATAAACAGAAAATTTCAGGTGTATTGTCATTTTCTCTTAGGTTGGACATTACAGATTTCGTCAGCTTGAATTCTGGACATTTACACTTTGACCTAATTGGTTTCCGAATTCAGCGGTGTGGTGAAGTACTTTTGTAGTTAACCTTAAGAGACTGGGCATCACTATCTTCAAAAAGTTTTTAAGGATCGATCTGTATTTCCACGTATGATGTGACTAGAATCGGATTCAGCCGCTAAATTAGTTACCAAATGAATCTTGAACGATGAAAATCGATTAAGATTTAGTGAAGTTATGTACGGAAATAAAATTCAGCAATCTGTCAAAAAAATTCAAAAATCTGTCAAATTATTGATATTTGAGACAATAAAACATATCCAATAGGCATATCATGTTCCGAAATTAACGAAGATAGTGCTTATCATTGTAGATGAGCATTATTTCTTGAAATTTTCAGCAATGAGGTACACCCCTAGTCTTTGTTCGGGCTATGAATACCTAGTAGAAATACCAAGGTCAGTTTGTTATTTGCGGTTTTCTATCGTTAAAAAATCGGCCAAGTCATGACGCCTAGTTTTAAGGGGAAGATTTTTCTAATGAGAAATATAGCGCAGTATCTGCCAAGATGCAAGCTTGGTGTCGAACTAAATAAATGTTTTTGGGTGAGGGAAAGTAAAATGGCTATTATTTTACACCCCAAAAAACCGAAAACACAGACGACCCCTTAAATTATTTGCCAAGAAATTGTTTATCGGTTGTTGCACAGCTTTGGTGAATCATGTGACTGGCGAGGTCAGCGGAGGTAAATAATCTATGAAATTTCACCTTTGAATTAAATCTTGACTATGCGTTTGAGAATGTAATTGTGTACAGTGAAAAAGGTCATTTGTTCCATATTTACCTAAATTGATTTCATTACGTCTCTAGATAGTTTTTGGCTCCTAATGTTCCAAGGTTTTCACTTATAAACCACAAGTGTTAAATGAAAAGTCAACTAAAATGAAAAGCAAATCTTAGAAAACCTACTTTTACAGCCCGGAAATGTCAATCTATTCAATGTTAATAATTATTTCAGGCAGTGTATCATCCTGAGTGTTTACCACACAAAACCAAGTTTGAAAACAGCTTAGGTTATATCTGTAATATGAGTGATATTACAACAAGTGTAAATATACCAAAAAGAGAAAAAGTCGACTACTTTGTGGTGTAAGCTAGACAAATCCTCTGTTACTTCTCTCTTAATATCTTCATATTTCTAAGTAGCGTTAATTTGCTATACCAAGTCTCCTCAAAAATAGGTTATATTTTAATTATTACAACAATTTTTAAATTTTGATAAGTGTGACATTTCGTTGTACACCGCCCATTTTGTCTACATTCGGTTAAAAATAGCTTGTAAGAGCAAACATTCCAAAGTCTGCTGCTCAGGGGTGCCGCAAGGCGGAGATCATGACCTCTGTTTGAGGAGCCTTCCATTTTAGTCGGAATATGGGAAGAACTTTTTAAGTAAAACCGAAATTTTCCAATTGTCTTTAATTAATAAAAAAAAAGAACAGAATTTCTTTTTACTTCAAACCCAAACCTGTCTCCGGAAACCTGTCATCAGTGTTGTGGCTACATATATCTGCCCCTCCCTCGAAGGGTTAATCTCGTTGTTACTATTGTAACTTTTTCGACACGACACGACATCACAAGGTCGTGTCTGAATTGATTTGTAATATCTACGGTAATAAACAGTACGCATTGGCCGAGGCATTTTGATTATAGATGTGCCGTTTGATTTTTTTCTCTTGTGGAATTCAATTTCAGCCATACCTTGTGTTAGTTCTTAAACACATTAGTCCCACCCCTCCCTTTGAATCAGCCAGGTGGAATCCATTTTACTGCAGTGTCAACAGATAACTCGTTTTTGTTGAATGTTTATTGAAAGTGCAATGGGTTAATTTCATAGAATTAAGTATAAGTGAATATTTATATTAATTTAATTATGTCATACGTCACTCTTTAATCATTAATTGACGAAAATTTATTGAAGACAGCTGGTGCGCTAACATCAAATATTCCCTCTCCTGATTAAACACAAAGAACCTGATTTCCCGGCAATGTGACAAGTTTTAAGAGCGAGCAGTGAATATGGAAAATGATCTATGATAATTGAAAAAGAAATCATCATTTTTGAAAATGCATTCAGAAAGTAATGTAACGTTTTCTGAGTCTATGTCGGGTTAAAAAAGATTTAAGTTGCCATTTTCAAGAACAGCAACAGAGAATACCTTTTAACTCATATTATTTATATTAAACATTACCTGGAATATGAAACAGTCTGTGCCTGCAAAACGTTCTTTTTATTGTGTAACTATTATTTATAAGACTTTTAGGGGGGTTGTGATTCACACGACTATTAGGCTTTCCTATAATGGTCAAAAGTTGATTTTCAAGATAGGCTTAAAGTTGAACGGTCCAGGGAAAGCAGTGAGCTAGAAGACACAATTCATTGACACAGACGTCTTCGACAGAAACGAATTTTAGAGCTCCTAACAGTAATCAAAGGGATGAGGCGATGAGGTTTGTCCCATGATTTACCTCGCTTAGACAACAGAACTGTGGGGTTTGCAAAACAGGTTTTAAGCGCAGTCAATACATCATGATGGGTCAACAGATCAACCTTAAAAAGATACAGTGAATCATTATCATATCGACACAATCAAGCTTTAACATTTTTAAGGTTCCTAAAACTATTTACTCGTCAGTTCATTAAATACCCAGATTCACCTTGTGCTTACTTAAACAAATTGTAATATTTAAAAGTAAAAAAAAAAACTTGTTTTGGGGTGTGACGTTACGAACAACACCCAATTTTCAGTTCCTCATAGCATGATAGTAGCACGCCCAATATACTTCTCACTTTGATCTTACACACTATTTAGCAAAAGAAAAGTGGCAATTAACGTCTTGCAGAATGTTTCGCATGGTACAAGCTACACCTTACAAGACAGCGGATACGCTAGTCTTTCATGACATTTCAATAAACTATATCAGGATGAAGAATTCTTTTAGCCAGAAGAGGTTGAATCTTCATCCAGACCTCTCAGGGCTGTAGCCTAGAGTGGGGAAAGAAGAAGTTTCCCAAATGAACCAGAAAGCCCAAAGGCTTTCTGATTCCTTGCCAAAAGGGGGTGCTTTGGTGCACTAAGGTTCATCTCTCAAATTCACATCTCTTGACTATATCATTTTTACGATGTTTTAACAATTTTATTTCTGCTAACCTCACATGACCTTTGAACCCACCAATAATTGAATAACAAAGAGTAACAAAAAGGAATTGTCTTGGAAGGTATTCGAATTCTGACCTGCTGTGTGAGAAATTGTGCACCATTCCACTACGCCATCAAAGAACTCGTTAAACTTATGGTGTTTCTTATTATCCTATAGTCACAGCATCCTTTACACGTGTTCATAATTAGGTAACCCGAATTGGAACTATTACTGTAAAAGTCATGCTTGTGAAAAAAAATAAATGTTCTCTATAATGTTATCTTTGAAAAGGTACAAAAATTCCCTGACCGGACAACTCCCCCTGACAATTGCCCCCGGACAACTCCCACAAGGACAATTCCCAACCTGGAGAGTTACCTCTCTAAACAATTGGTAAACCGGACAATTCCCAATCCGAATCGTTCCCATCCATTGCAATTGCCTCGAATTATGCCCCGGACAATTCACCCCATAAAATTGTACTATTCTGTGTGTCATATAATCCAGGCTAAGTGTTATTTAAGATATAAGTCCAGCAAAAAAGGTTTGAACTTCTTTAATATCAGATTTTGTTGTTTCACACTTTAATAAAACACTATCTGAAATGGGACAAAATTACAAAACTTATTGATAGAAATTGGCTGCCCTTTCATTCAGAAACGACAGGTTTTGGACACTATTTGAAATGTTGGGTTGCGTAAGAATGTGTGATGTCGTAGGTAACTTGCCGGGGGAGGGGGTTGGACTGTTTCAGACGACCCCTTTGAAAACGAACTTCTCTTTGAAAGCGAACAATTTTTTTCGAACTATTGACCGTGGCTTGTGGTCGTGTATATGTTTAAAACTCTTCAATGCAGATACTGCCTGCAACTTAAACATAGACCTATACCATATGGATATTGATTATTTTATCATAATACACGTATGATTACGTCAAGCTCAATACCAAAATCGCTGGCATCATGCGCGATATCATTGACCTGAATTCCTTCGATGTGGAAAGTTAGGTTATCTATTTTCTCTTCCTTGTACACCTAGGCTTATTAAGGTCGTAGCCTGTTGGAGTATGGGAGAGGCTGCAGCCTCCTGAATTTCCACACGATAAATGAAAATTGGTCTCTTTGAAAAGAGATGAAGAAAATCACTATACCTTTATTGTAGTCATCACAACCTAGGAAATCACATCTAAGGGATTCTTTTCCTGAATTTGACCTCCACCACCGACACGCTTGTATGTAGGGCCCCGTCCTAACGAATGAAGTACCCTATTTTAAAAGAATGGATCGGTCGGACTTATAAAGGATGTTGATGCCTAAAATAAATGATGCACTGGACATTGCACACACTTATATAGGCTAAAACCATGTAGCCGTTTCACAACCTGGTAATAAAAACATGCAATCGGGGTAAATGAGCGTTTCGGGGGTGATACTGCTGATGCTTGCTGACAAGAAAAATCAGCCTTCGTGTCTAAATAGCAAAAAGTGTAATGTAAATTTTCATCAAACGTTGCAGAAGATAGCTCTAGACTGCAATTAAGCACATACATATACGAAAAGGGTTTTAAATGGCGAGGGCACACCTCCCTTCAGACCAAGACAGCAACATAAAATTTACGGCACTGTGGCTTATGTGAGATCAAGAGCTAAGGGCTCTAGTATGTTGGCAATGTTTTGAAAAAAGTGGGAAACACTACCTATTAAGAAGACAGGCGCCGCAGTGTATTTATGCCTGTGTATGGTGGTCTTTCAATTGTAGGCTAAAATCAATTAGGGCCTACCTCATGCAAAGCGCTTACCTTTGCCTAGGGAAGAAATTCAAAAAAAAAAAAATGTTTTCTTTTCCTTTTTGTCTTGAATTCTTAATTTGTTAAGCAAGAAATTACAAAATACTGCAAGGAATGAATGTTGTAATGCACCAAGTTTGCAACAGCTTCCGTTTTGCTTTCCTTCAAGTAACCATTTTCAAGGACAAATGGACACGGTTGCCGGCTCGCTTACTCCGTAAATGCAGAGTGGTCTCCTCACACTGCATGACTTGTGAATGCCGTAGAAATGCTTCTTTCTGTATTTTCTTGATTGCCAAATGCAAGGAAATTATATGTAATGAAGACCTAGTTTACTTCCATTTTTCATAAAGACGGTACTCTAGAGGGCCAGGCAGACCTTCCGCCTTGTCCATTTCCAACAATGTACCGAATTACTGGCTATTGCAAAGCGGTCAAATAATAATATACGTTTCATAAAAACGTATGGTTCTTTGTGGTCTTATTTTGACTTGATTTGCAGGTGCCAAAAGTGTACATCTAGCGATCAATTTCCCACATTTTGTAGCTTTTCGGGGGGGGGGGGGGGTCTAAAGGAGAAAGTTGAATAGCCATGACGTACATCATGGTGAGGTTTAGGCCTTGGTATCTTTCTACTTCAAAGCGCCTCTACAGGCCAGTCTCGCCCATCTGACTGAATTTCCAAGCTTCACTACTTCCTAATCCCCTCCTCTCAACTGATGAGTGCACGGGAGACGAGGAACTGCAGTGAAAGAGTTGTATTGTGTATATGGTATACTTTTATTTATACATGCTGGCTACAAACGTACATGAAAGAGGCAAAGCTGACAAGCTTGCATTTTACAGTGCGTATTTTTGCAATTTAGGACATATCGGATATTAATTTTTTTCTAACAATGATGACCCACGCCAAGATAGATAAAGAATGTATCAAAATCTTGCTCACTTGAGCGACTTTTTAACAAGCTTTGCGCTTCTGTAATCTCCAGAGTTGTTACGTCAGCCCAAAGCCATGGTGAGGCTAGGCCAGGGTTGACCAAGGTGGTCGAGGAGCTTGTACTCGCCAACCAAAAATTTGCGCGCTATGTACTTTAGCTGTTGCGTTCATACATCATTAATAAAACAAACAAACCCAACCCTTACTAAAGGTTATCTAGACATACTTTACACAGTTTTCTGTAAAGGCAGAAAAATTCATCTTAGATCGCACATTTTATTTCTTCTATTTGTCTTATACAGTGTGATAACAAATTGGGGTTTGGCCATTCGATCAAAAGGATACTACATGTATGTTATTCCCGATAGGGGTAAGCAGGTGTCAAGAGGGTTTATCTGTTTTCAATTGCTATGAGGACAGATTTCTCCGAGTCAGATTTTCTGAAAAAAAAAAAACTGAAAAATTAGCCAAAATAACACTTAGTACTTCAAGTACTTGCATTGTTCAAAATCTCCCAAGAGATGGAATGGTATTGTGCGAAAAGTTTATCTTCGTGCGCCCGTCGCTTTCCCTGCTACATTCCTACGTTCCCCTTAGCAAGCCATCGAGTCTCTCCCAGACAGGCTTGTCAGCCGGAAACTACTGTGTTCCCCACTGAAAGGGGCGAGAAAGGTCCCAGGGGGCGAACGTTTTTACGGGTTTGAGGTACTGTACACTGTACAATGGGTTAATGAAATTGTGGCTTTTAATTGCCTAGAGGTTACGAGCTTGGCTCCTCGTTGGGCAAACCCTTGCACTACACTGCTGAGACATGAAATCTCAGAAAGATGAATGTTTATACGCAAGTGCTTAAAAGCTGCATAGAAAGTGTCACTGATGGCAACTTTGGAGACATTTTGATGAAATT
The DNA here is from genome assembly GCA_029531755.1 of Holothuria leucospilota. Lineage (NCBI taxonomy): Eukaryota > Metazoa > Echinodermata > Holothuroidea > Aspidochirotida > Holothuriidae > Holothuria > Holothuria leucospilota. Next base: position 71,098 of record JAIZAY010000035.1, read on the forward strand.
TCCTCATTACATTTAGCTTCAGCCGGCGGTTACGCTACGTTGGGATATTGTTATGTCGGTCAATAGTTTGCTCATTTCCCGGCACACATCCCGTTCAAAATATTAAGGTCCTGTTTCTTACGCCTCTGTGTACTGTGGAAAAGCCTAGGTGAGCTTTATGTAGAGTAGTAATAGAGTAAAAATCTTCCGCGCTCTTTTGCGTGCTCCACTTTTTGACAACGGGCCTATCTGGGTGGGCTTGCCACATAATTCTATGCATTGCGCTAATCGTCAATCCTGGTGGTGTACCTACCGATGGTAACCGAAATAAAAAAAAAACATTTGTACCCATATACCCACGTTCAGTTGATATCGCAAAAACTATAATGACGGGGCAATGAAGGAGGCGAAAAAGGGCTGCAGTACCACACGACGCCATTCGAGCACCCAGGTCGAACTTCCTGACATCCCTTACACGCACATACACACCCACCGCTAACACACCTACACGCTCTCGTGTACTGTATCGTGTCGAATTTATAAGAATAAGCTAATGGATAGATGAATTACCAGAAAATTTTTATACAATACTCTTTTTAAGGTATAATGAAGCAAAGGGAACATTACGTTAAAGTCCAAAAATGTCATTTTCTGTGGACTTCACTCAAGTGTTTGTGCGTAAATATTCCCCAAACAGAATGCAGTAGAATGACCGGTGTGTGTGTGGGGAGGGGGGGGGGGTGCTGAGGCAGTCTTTAGTCCTCATTAGGTTTGTCGGTATGTTCACCGATTTGTAGGTGCTTGTGCTCGATCAGTATTAAAGGTAATCGACAAGCCGTGTATTTCCTACGGAAGGTATATGTGGTGAAATAATATTTACCTAGTGTTGGGTTTTAATTGCTCAAAATTTGTTCGAAAGGTATATTTTGCTCTCGCTTCGGGTGCACTAAGTCTTACCATCAGTGTTCTGCTACTGATATATCACATGACAGGGAAGAATTTTTCAAGTAGTAGGTTGACTTAAAGAAAACAGGGTGTGACCCCTTGTGATCTTTATTCTGCTTCACATAAAATGGTTTGTAATATATATTATCCACATCAAATAATTGTAAGAGAGAATACCAGTATCAAAGCCCATTCAAAGACGATGCACGAGCAAATACTGCCCTTACCCGGTGGAAACACGATATTTTCACTAACAGCGTTTAAGCTGAGTTAATATTTTCAGTTCATGACAAGTGTATATCCGTTGGAAACTGTCTCTTCGATCTCCCTAATCTAGGGCGTCAGCAACAACTAAAATGTGGTAGAATTCAAGCGCAGGATGCGACATGTTCAGGAAAAGACGCAGCACCGGTAGCGTCTTTTTTATAATTGAAAATTTCTTCAGTGCGTATAAATGGCGACAAATATGTTTTCAGAGGAATGTTCCATAGATTACACCAAACGGTATTTCCCAGGCCACTGTATTTTGGACCCGAGAGGCTTTATTTCGAAATATCAAACTTCATAAATTACCACATACGTACGAAAAGGTTTGAGTTCAAAAAATTTTGTAGAAGAATCATTTTGTAAGTCTAAGTAGAACTCTGCCTTAAAAATTTATTGTTATCACACGGTAAGTTAAGTCAATTTTATTTTGATAAATACATGATTGAAAGAATGACAGTATAATTCTTTTTGTATGGTAGAAATGAGTGGTTAATGAGAAAGTGACATGACACCGGATTTTCTGGTAAAAAAAGGCACACCGTAAAGATGTGACTATTGAGCGGGTTGGAGTATTGGCTAATGTGTTAGAGTTCTGATCTCAAGCCAGATTGTTTCTTAAGCAACACATGCCTAGTTAATATTATATCCTTCAAGCATGGACGTCAACAGGTATTTCCCTACTTTTTCCAGAATCTTACAAAATATAGTAGGTACATGGCTGATTAGCAGATTCAATGAAATTAGACTTCAAACTGGTTGAAACAGTCTTTTATGGAATAAAATCGTGGAAAATGCGGCAGTAGACCATACATCATCTGGACCCCAAATTTTTCCATGGGCTTTAAGTGAGCCTCGAATCCCTTTTTCTGGAGTCCCTCTATTCGCTCTTTTATGGGTTTTGGTCAAGGTCATGCCCCTCTCATACACACACACACACTTTTAAGAAACTGTTGACGGCTCTTGTGTCCTTGGGCATGATGCCGCGCAGAGGCCAGTACTGTTTCTGGGATCGGTTATCGCTTACAGGAGTGATACGGTATTTATGGAGCGCATTGATACCTTGGTGATATATAAATAGTTCGTTCTATTGGTGCTAAAAAAATAACGAAGTTTTATCATCGTCATCATCATCGTCAAGAGAAAAAAAGATACGAAACTGCACATTCGGGAGTGTGTGTTTTGAAACGAAATGGTCCCTTGTGCTGTGGAGGTGTATCAATATGAGGTACAACCTTCCCCGACAAGTGAGGGGGGCCAGTCTGATGACATGGCGTCCTGTTCCTACCCTGGCACCACCCCTGCTTTTGGATGATGTTTTGCTTGTCTCATCGTTTACTTCTTGTAAACCTCGAGGTTGATTCCACGGAGATAACGTTATTTTCTTAAGCTACATTCATGACAAACGTTTCTTTGGATCAGAAGGTGGGGTAGGGTAGAAGTGATCCTGGACTGGCCGGTAACTATGCCCAAGTGGACCTATTTGTCCTGCACATCTCGTATGTCTCTAGAAAGGTAAGGATGAAAAGGATGCAAAATGTATTATAGCGGGCTCTGTTCAATTAAGTTCGGTGGTCATGTAGGAAGGGTATGGTGAGATGGGCGCCAGTAGTCCTGATCGTGGAGCAAACCTCCCACCTTGTTGATTCCTTGCCGTAGGCAGGCAAGGAATCTATGCGATGGTAATGTCGTGTGTATGTGTGTGACGGCGAGCTTGTAAACACAATATCTCAAGATAGCAATGACCGAAACTTTTCATATTTGGTATATAGATTTATCATGTTAACAAAAAGAAGCCTGTTGCTTTTGGAGGAGGTCAAAGGTCATTTGAGGTCACCAGAGGTGACAAACCAAAAACTTTGTAGACACGATATTTCAAGTTAGCAACAAACGCCGCTTTCCATATTTGGTGTAGAGATTTGTCATGTCAAGAGAAAGAACCCTACTGTTTTTGGTAGAGGTCAAAGGTCATTTGAGGTCACCGGAAGTTAAACTGCGAAAACCCTGTAAACGGCTTGTAAACACGATATCTCAAGATAGCAATGAACGACTTTTCAAATTTGGTATTAAATTGTTCATGTTAAAAGGAAGAACTCTATTGTTTTTAGTGGAGGTCAAAGGTCATATGAGGACACCAGAGGTCAAAACCAAAAACCTTATAAACATGATATCTCAAGGTAGCAATGACCCACACTTTTCATATTTGGTATAAAGATTTGTAATGTCAAAAAAAAAAACTCGTTTTTGGTAGAAGTCAAAGGCCGTCTGAGGTCACCGGAGATAAAACTGTGAAAACATCGTAAATGGCTTGTAAACACAAAATCTCTAGATAGCAATGACCGATACTTTTCATATTTGGTATATATAATTGTCATGTTACGAGAAAGACCCCTATTGTTTTTTGGTGAGAATCAAAGATCATTTGAGGTCACCAGGGGTAAAAAGCCGAAAAGCTCGTAATCACGATATCTCAAGATAGCAATGACCGACACTTTTCATATTTGATATATAGATTGATCATTTTAGGAAAAAAAAAACCCTGTTGTTTTTAGCTAATATAAAAGGTCATTTGGGGTAACCGGAGGTAAAAAACCGAAAAGCTTGTAATCACGATATGTCAAGATAGGAATAACCGACCGTTTTCATATTTGGTATATAGTTTCATCATATTAAGAGGAATAACCCTACTGTTTTTGGTGGAGATCAAAGGTCAATGAGGTTACCAGAGGTCAAAGACAGAAAACCTTGAAATTGCGATATGTCAAGATAGGAATTACAGCTATAGATTTTTCCTGTTTAGAGGAAGAATGTTATTATTTTTGGTAGAGGTCAAAGGTCATCTGAGGTCACCAGAGGTTGAACTGCGAAAACCTTGTAAATGGCTTGTAATCACGATATCTCAAGATAACAGACACTTTTCATATTTGGTGTATAGATTTGTCATGTTGAGAGGAAGAAACCTATTGTTTTTGGTGGTCAATGTCATCTGAGGTTACCAGAGCTCGAAAAACAAAATTTCCCAAGAATTCCTTAGATTGTCTTCTGGGGTCACGGAGGTCAAAAGCAACATTTCACAAGAATTTGAAAGATTGTTACATGGGGTTTCCAGAGGTCAGAAAGCAAAATTTCCCAAGAATTTCCAAGATCTTCATCTGGGGTTATCAGAGGTCAAAAGGCAAAAAGAATTCCCAAGATCGTCATCTGAGGTCCCCAAGGGTCCAAAAGCAAAATTTCCCAAGAATTCCCAACATCGTCATCGTGGGTCACCAGAGGTCAAAAAGCAAAATTTCCCAAGAATTTCCAAGATAGTCATCAGGGGTCACCAGAGGTCAAAAAGCAAATTTCCCAAGAATTTTCAAGATCCAAGATCCATTGGAGTTGAATCCCTTTCAAGACACTTCCGTTTTTCTTTTGTTATATTTGGTGGGGTTCAAAGTTCATGTGAGGTCAGCAGAGGTCAAATTGTTTAAACATCTTAAAATGTTGTAGTCAAGAAAGATAAATTTGAGGGAAAAACCTCAGTCCAAAAAAGCATCCTCACATGGCAAGGAATCACTAAGCCTTTAGGCTTTCTGGTTAAATTTCAGTCAATTGGTGTTTCTTCCATATTGCAAAATAGACATGATACACCCTTTAACAAACAACATAGACGTATGTGCCCTAAGCAGTTTTCTGCAGAGAATTGTAATGTTATTCTCAATCCCATGATGGCTTTTCGGTTTTTGCTGCGCTGGGGACACGGAAACCGACTCGAGAGGTCTGACCAATTGGTCAAGCAGATAGTGCGATCCGATAGCATACATGTTATTCGCGACATTTGATTTGGTTTTATCTTAATGAATATTATGCGCAGATCCTAGGGGAAACGTGGAAACGAGTTCTTAAAAGATACAATCTATGAACTAGAACAGCGCCATCTTTTCATCACTTAAGAGTCACCATGGCCTACTATTTTAGCCAAGGCGTGTTCGTCGTGAACTTTGAAACCATGTTTGACATTTTCAAAGAATGCAGTTAGTAGAATTTTCTGCGTAAAGGTAGGGAAAGCCTCATCGTAACAGCACCTTAAATTTGGAAGATTATCTTTGCAGAATTCCTACTTTGCAGCCTACGCAGTGCATGATAGGAAATCTGTGATCTACTCAAACTGATTACAAAGAAATTTTGCATTACTTGGTAATATTGATACTACTATATGGAATATCTCAGATAAATTGGTTTGCCATAATACAAATATGATACAGTTTTACACCATCCCTAAACTTAAATGTATTTAAACATTTCAACTATATCAAATTTGAAAGACAAACAAAATATTCAATTTTAAAGAATAACAAGGATAATGGCATCACATCTGTAACTTTGAGGAACTAGGAAGATTGTTGGCAGTAGGGCTGACAGGAGTTGGCGATGAGCGGGGCACAACAGAAGATTAAGTGGTAATCCAGGGAAGGGATTTGATGTCTGAAAGTGGGGGGCAAAGCCAGGTGGACTGCCAAACAGGGCCGAAGGCACCGCGTGAGCGAGCGCTCCCCCAACGGAGTGGGGTCTAGGGGGCGAAGCCGCCGGAAGCTCTGAGGTATTTACGAAATTGTAGGCATTAAAATGATGCATTTTAGCTTCAACTTTAAATGACATAATGTGGACAATTAACATACCACAAAAATCACAATTTGATTTTTTCCGATCATATTCTTAGTCCATGTGACCAACAGTCAGATGGGATAGATAATGCTGAGGGCTTTAGGAAGTAGGGGAGAATAGATCAGTTTGAGTTTCCCGGGGCTTTAGAAAATAATTTTAAAAATGGGAGATCTAGTATTCAAAATGGGTACGCGCGAAGCGCGCTAAAAATCGCATTTTTCATACTTTTTAGTGATGAGTAATAGAAATGCTAAGAAAGAAAGTATCCTCAAGGAGAGTGCCCCCCCCCCCCTTTGCTTAGCGTCTGTCCCTTAATACGGTATCGGAGATGACGCTTTCCTTGCCTGAAGACTTGAATCTAAACAACCTTTAAGGAGTCGGTAAATTTACACAGATCGACGCAGTGGCGTAGCTAGATTTTTTGTGGGGGGGGGGGGGTCAAAACAAAAAAATTCCGACAGATTATTATCTGGAAGTAATGATGTACTATCTAAGCTTAGCGCCACCATCATCTGGCGTGTAGCGCGCGGAAAAAAAAAAAACTATATTAAAATATCTCCGAGATTGCCTTAAATGACACTTCCAGGCCTTGCAGTAACCATTTCGATGTGTAATTCTGCTTAAGAACATAAGAAGTGTAAGTAAATCCCTAAGAATATAATTTTAGCTACTAATTTCCGTTGTAACAATTTTCAATTAAAGTGGTAAAAATTCTCGGCAGAGACTAGAAATTTCCGACAGAGGCCTTCGGAGGCTTTGTGGAGGGGGGACCGTCCCTTGTCCCCCTAGCTACGCCACTGGGTCGAAGGCGATCAAAATTTTGCTTTGAAAATTTCTTGGGGAGGGGGCGCTTCCCCTAGGCTGCGTACGGCTATGTGAGCATTGGTGGTTTCAATGATAATAGAAGAGCTTGTAAGAAGTTATAACAAGTAGGGTGTTCTACAAGAAGTAGTCCCGAAACCCTGAAGGAATATTTAAAACTGGTGTGCGCGATCTGCGCAAAAGAAGAGAGCGTTGAGACAGCGTTTGAGAAATTTAATTGTAAGATTTTTTTTAAAGTTCAAAATGCAGTTTTTTATTGCATAAAAAATTGTCCCACTTTTCCTAGGTGCCGGTTCTTTTATGGAGCAGAATATGGGAACCTATATCTTGTATGGAGGCTTTCTTTTATGTTATTTTTGTCGATTGGCTGGGACAAATGCCCCTCAACTATTTTATAGTGTGAAAAATAAGGTAGTGTCGATTTTGATGGTTATAGACTATGTGATACTTGAAATCAATGGAATCTTTTGTGGGTAGATTTTACATGGACATTTTTAAGGGCATCGGCAGTTAAAGTGCCAGGGATGTAATTTTATTGGAGGCTGCATCTTGGAAAGTTGTGGCCGGCGTAGCCTTTAACCGAGATCGTCGAAAGCACGAAGCCGGAGGCTGGGGAATGAGGGTCCTCCCCAAGAAATCTTTCTTGAATTTGACGGCTTTTGCGGACATTCTGGACCATTTCCTCAGAAAATCCTGCTTCCACCAGGAGTAAAGTTTGAAATGCTAATGAAATAGATTTTATATGATTACCACAAATTTAAGATAGTAACCGTCAGTCAATTTGCTGAAGATGGTGGTAGTTGGTATAAAGGAAAGTGAACAGCGAGAAAAAATGATAATTTAGTCAAGCTGTCCTACAGGAAGTAATAACGAGACACTTCCACCCCCAGTTTTCCTACGCACAGCAGTACAGTATTACTAATGAGACATCTATTTATATAGGCTCATACGAAGCACGCCGAGTTTTTCTTCTGTTTTTTCTTCGAGAATAATGCCATTCCCTATACTTGGGTAGAGTTTGAGACTTTGTTTGCATGGTGCATTTTATTACGTACATCAGTACTTTCAGTGACCCTTATTTCAGAGCTTCAAGTCACAATAGTGTGGCGCGTAGGACGAAAGAAATTTTACGTTGTCAGACAAAATTTTCAAATGTTATAGTCAGTCTTCTCTAGAGGTACGCGCGAAGCGCGCTGAGGAAAATTTTCCTAGTATTGTATGAATTTTGATATTAATATTTTCCTTCATCAAACATTGCAAAATTTAATCATAACATGCTAGTGAAAATTCTCTTATAATATCTCTGGTCTAGCTTAATTTCGCTTCTTTTTATTATTTTTATTATTTTTAAACTCTGGAAAAAAGTGGGGGGCAAGTGCCGCCGCTTGCCCCAATCCCGCCTATGTAATGTAATCTTTCCCAAGATATCCCACAAAGTCAGTGTGAATTGTGCATATGCGCACCTGCGATGTTGCGCCAACGGCGGATCCTTTCTTTGACCCTCGTGCAGGTGCAGTTTTGGGAGGGGGTGCAAGGGAAGAGGTACGTGTCCCCTCGAAGTTTTGTTAGTATAAGGTGGCTTAGTTGCAAAATGGTGCTATTTCTGACGAATTTTCGAACTGATCATAAGTTGAAAGATTGTCATAATTCAATGAATTCTTATTTTGGGTTTGGTGTAAGGAAAGGGTGTATTGTTTAAGTGGAGTGATGACAACTTCTCCCCTTCGGAACTTCTGTATATGTTGGGTGACTTAGATGCAAAATGGTGCTACATTTGACAAATCTTTGTACTGCTATTCTTAGAAATTCTCATTACTTAGTGATATTTTAGACATGACATGGCATTCGTTATACAAGAATGTATAAAGACAAATACATACTTCTAATCTTTCACATCACGCTACAAATTTTAATGTATCTATTAGGCTACTCTTGCTATAACAAAATTTATCTGCCAAGTAGATAGCAAGTCCTTTGCCTGGTAATTCGCAAAAGGTTTCAGTTTCATAAAATACGCCTTCTATTGAATCCCCATGTTTCACATTCTTGCAGTGCTGTTCTTAGCATAATCACTCCTACGGACACGACCAACGCCTTAACACCCTTACCGATGAATAGTGCAAATACATTAAGGACGGTACTGGTAAAATGCACAGGGGTAACAAGGTGTTGCTGGCAGCGCGCGAAGCGCACGAAAAGTTCGGTAGTTTGCCAAGGATTTATGAAAATTTTGATTGTTCTAGAACGACTTGTGATAGAAATTGATTCAAATAGATCCATCACTCTGTCGAAAATACACCTCACTCCACCCCTACAGATATTGTTAGGCTCATTTTAACAATGTTCGGACATTTTCAGAAATCGATTGCCGGCGACACTGATTATCTTAACACAAGCTTCCAATCTTAAAAAAAAAAAGGATAGGCTGGGTTAGGAAAGGAGTGCTGCTACGGAGTTTGGACACCACTTACTGATTTTTTTCTCTTTCGTATATACACTGTTAAAACGCTGGGCAAAGTTTTTGTTGGGCAAAAGCTATTGCTTAAATGTTGGTCAATGTTTGCTCACAAAATGGTTAAAATTTCCCTTCCATACACGTGTATTGTAATACCCAACTTACTGGTTAAACTGACGACAACCTTCCATTCAACAGTTGGGCATATTCTCACTTTACCCACTTGTTGGGTGATTTTTGCTAATTAGTTGGGTAAATTGTTGGCTGCAGTGTTTGCGCCTAACAACAGTACACTTGACTCGATTTGTTTCACAATTCTTTGCATAATCAGCAATTGGTTCCAAAATCTGAATGATTCCCTTTGGCATCTTTTATATTGGCCAAAGAGGAAAACTCGTACATTATTTTAGACCATAAAAGCGACCGCTATTTCTATAAAATTGTTAAAATAGTAGTACGAACTAGCACACATTTGTATGAGATTCGACGATTCGTATTTAGCGCAAAACGGCTATCCAATGAAAGTTCAGAATCTTGTATATTCTCTTTCACGTCCGAATAAGATTTTATAAATTGTAATTTGAAACATTTCGGCATAAAGAGTAAACTGTCTTTGAATGCTGCGGAACAGCTAGTTCTCAGGATGTTACTCCTTCGGGGAGCAGAACTCCTTCCGGAGTATTGTTTGGTTTTCGCCCCTGGCTCTTCGCCAGAGAGTCAGGGGACAAAAAGAAGAAGAAAAAAAAAGCTAGTTCTCAGGATGACTGTTTCTTATTGATGGAACTACAAAACTTCATAACATCATTTTACAGTGCCTTAGGAAAATGATAGTTTTGGACTAATTTATATACGGAGCTCGGTGACAAACGAAACAGATTATTAAGCCAAAGATTTTTAACTGGGGCCGGTGGGTTGCCATTAACCAACAATGTACCTATCAATGTGTAGATGCATTTTCTAACGTCTTTTTTTTAACGACTGTTGTGCATTAAAGACGTTTCATGCAAAATATATTGTAGTAATTAACGTATTTTACTCATTAGATATGACCTCAGTTACCAGTGATTCATTAAAACTATAAAAGAAAGCTCGAAAGGGATAGATATCATTAGCCAATATACAGTGCATAATATATATCAAAAAATAAGCCCCTGGGAAAGAAATTCCCAGTATGCTATATCTGGAGAGACTACAACCCTCCATATTTACCAAGTATTGGTTAACACGCTTTGTCCAACAAGAGGTATAAGCGCATTTGGCTTTAACCAACTGTGTGGGCAATATAGGATTCCCATTTATTGGGTACACAATTTCTTTCAATAGTTGGTTAAAGTACTACCCAACTACTAGATAATAACTTAAACCAACTGAACTGGTTAAATTTTTACCCAATTTGTTGGGATGCTGATATTTGGACCAACGTTGGTTAAAAAGTTGGCTAATATTTGCCCAACATTTTTAACAGTGTATAAGACCCCACCAGATAATGCGTCTACTAGCGATGTCAACTTGTCAAGTCTGTGATCAAATTACTAGTGTAGTGTTCATCATGTAAAAAGCCGGCCTTTTCAAAAAGTGTTTTTATCGTAAACCTTTGGGCTGTCATTGACTACAATTATAGCGCCGTCCCCAAATAACATAGAGTCTTGATCAATAATGATAATTAAGATTGATATCGGTATTCTTTATAAATGGATTTATTATAAATGAATTCCATTTGTTTATACGCTTTAGAGCTTTTTGATTTTAGCCCATTATAAATGTTGATTATTACTATTATGATGATGATGATGATGATGATGATGATGATGATGATGATGATGATGATGATGATGATGATGGTGATGATGATGATGATGGTGATGATGGTGATGATGGTGATGATGGTGATGAAAGTGATGATGATGATGATGATGATGATGACGACGGCGACGACGACGATGATGATGATGACGATGATGACGATGATGATTTCGTCTGGAATCACCTAGTCTCATCGGTGCTCGAGAGTTCTAATGGTCAGGTCGGAGACCTCCCACCTTTGTCACAGTGTTAATCTGGATTGCATGTGTAAATAGGAGGTAAGGAGGGGCGATGTAGATTCCCCAAAACTCCCTGGTTTTGGAATCTACTATCCCCGATACTTACCTCCTATTTACATCCCACCTCCCGGCTCCCCAACGGCACGACAGACCAGACCATTCGTGTTTCCAAATTCGGCAGTAACCTTTTCAGCCGGGTGTCCTCTCTATTGGTCGGTGAGAGCTATCGAATAGGCCCTAGCCTTTTATACCTGTTAGAAGCTGTTGCAGTTGTTACCTATGCCTTTCGGCTCATAACCGGAGATATTTTCCATGGGATCCTTACAAGGGATGCCCTTCCCTCCCTTTGATGAGGACTTTTCCGATAATGATTTCCCCCTCTGCTGACCTAAGGGGGTTTCTCTATAACTTTCGACCTGTGTTAGGTCTTCTACCTTATCTCTCCAGGAATAGAAGGTAACGTCGTCATGGCGCTACCTTTTTTACCCCAGGTTGCCCATTTGCGTACAGAGACGGGCTTATGACTTCCCTTTTTGATGACCTCTCCTTTGGATATCTGGTTCCAGGTTTGTTTCCGTCACATTGTGTCTCGCAAGGGGGTTTCTATGTTTTGCGAGAGATCAGAAGTTGAGTCGGTCTCTCCAGTAGAAAACTTCAAGGCCTTGCGTATTGGTCGGTTGGTTACCGGAAGAGGACAAGGGAGGCCACCTCATCCGGAGGGCGCCCTCTCTCCACTGTACTATTAGTTTACCAGGGTCTAGTTGTTGTTGTTGTTGTTGTTGTTGTTGTTGTTGTTGTTGTTGTTGTTGTTGTTGTTGTTGTTGTTATTGTTGTTAGATAATAACACAAAGGTTGAAAGTACTGAAGATATTTTAGAAACCATTAAAAATTTCTGCAAGCGCTTTATACTAAAGATGGTGACATTCGGTCAGACATCTTTTTAACAACTTAGATATTTCGCATTACAAACTTTCTGAGGATCAGTCATAGAGTTGTGAGGGGCTTCTCACCCTCAAAGAATGTAGTTGCTCATTAATTTCAATGTCCTTGAACAAATCTCCAGGCTCCGATGGAATCCCTGTTGAATTCTACCGTGTATTATGGGACGAGGTTGGTCCACTTGTTGTAAATTCGTTTAACTATGCCTTTCAATCAGGCTTTATTTCTAATGAACAAGGTAGAGCTTGTTTAACGCTCATTCTAAAAGAAAATAAAGACAACCGCTTTATAAAGAATTGGCGTCCAATCGCTCTACTCAACGTTGACTACAAAATCGCTGCCAAGTGAATGGCTACACGGTAGAAAACGGTGCTCACTGATTTAATAGACCCAGAACAAACCGGATTCTTAAAAGGTCGTTTCATCGGGGAAAATGTTAGATTAATTCTTGACCTCATTAATTATTGTAATGATTATGATATCCCTGGAGCACTGATATTTCTGGATTACGAGAAAGCGTTCGATCGACTTGACTGGGGATTTATTCAAAACACCCTTGCTTATTTTAATTTTGGTAGAGACTTTAGACTGTGGGTTCGAACACTGTACAATAATACTTCATCGTGTGTGGTTGTTGTGGCAGGTTAAAGTAACCGTACATAGCTTGAACTTTGCTCATAGTACGAGAGAAGGGGTTGCGACCTCTCAGGTAATAATTGTATAGACGCGGTCAGGTGTGAAGCAAACGTGTCCATTTAGGTGCGGCTGTCCCTTATACTTAACGAGTGTAAGATCATTTGTACATCTGCTCGCATTGCTAGAAGTCAGGCGCCATAAATCGTAACCCCGACGGACGCAACAACTGGTAATTATTTTGTTTTCTTCATTTGGTAAATCTTAAACAGTTTCTTATAATTTAGTAATTATTTTGATGTTTGTACATTTGCACAAGCTAGTTTGTTTCGCAAGTGCTATTTACTATTTTCGTATTACGAAGTTTGGCGAGCTGAAGCCGCACCCATTAATGTTTGTAACATAAAGTATGCATTGTCAATTCAGGTTCATTAGTGCTATTCTTGCGAAGTCAAAGTTCAATGTTTATTTTGTATACCTTTTTTACAGATAGCATATATTTTCCTATTTGATAGAGTTACTATTTTTGTACGTTTCGAATTTTGATGTGGTTGATATTTACATTTGTTTATATTTATGTTGAGAGTGAACCGTACCTACGTTACCGTGACTGCAATCATTTCTTCGTTTATAAGGTTTAAATTGATGTTATAGAGAAACAGATTGGAAGAGTAAAGTAAATGCAGTTGTTTATTTTTTTGGTGTTTGTAACGTGTTCATGGGATTGCGCCCTCACCCGTGTAGCGATGAGCCTACAGTGGTAAATAACGGTTTCCTTACTATTTTAGGATTTCAAGGGGTGTGCGTCAAGGATTCCCCCTCAGTCCTTACTTATTTATTACATGTGCCGAAATTTTCACTGCTATGATCAAATCTAGTTTCACTATTAATGGAATTGTCACCTCAAATTCGGTTTTTAAAATTTCTACCTATGCAAACGATACAGTTATTATAACAGATGGGTCATTAAATGATATTATTGAGTGTACTTAAAAAGTTCTGTAAAGCGTCTGGTCTAAATGTAAATTTAGACAAATTCTCTCTTGTCCTTCTCGGCCCTCTTTTCTCTCACCCACCCCCCTATTTTGAAACATTTGACTTTGTCATTGAGTCACAAACCTGTAAAGTATCTAGATATTTCATTTACGCATCATCATGATGATTTTTTTAGCTGAACTATGTTCCGAAATTATCTCGAATTAAAAAAATTATTAACCTCTGGTCTTCCAGGGACCTTACTCCCATTGGAAAAATTGTTCTTATTAAAACTTTTCTTATTTCTCAACTGGTTTATCTTTTTTCTGTCTTACCAAATCCAAGCATTCAATATTTTAAGGATCTTGAATGCCTGTTCTACAGTTTCATCTGGTCTAAAAAACCAGACAAAGTTAAGAGAAATGTTTTAATCAATAGTAAATTTAAAGGTGGATTAAGTATGATTGATGTAAGGTTACTTGCAATAAGTTTAAAATGCAAGTGGGTTAAACTTTATCTCGATGGACATGATAGTTTGTGTAAGGTTTTATTTGATGAAGAACTTAAAAAATATGGTAAAGGTTTTTTATTTGAATGCAATTTTCCTAAAAAAGGTATCAAAATTTCAAATGCTTTTATTCGTGATGTTTGCTATGCATGGTCTGACTTTAATTTTAGATCTCCAGATAGTAACTTTTATGGAAACAAGAGCGTCCTGAACAACTCCTTTATAAAAATTGATAACATGCTTATTTTTTCAAATATTCTCAGACGTAAGGAGGCTTTCAAATTACATCATTTTTTCGACCAAGATGGTAATGCTTTGGATTACAACACTTTTTGCACGAAATATGATTTGAAACGTTTTCCATTCACTCTTTATTTTGGTATCCTTTCTGCAATTCCGTCGTCTTGGAAAGAAAGTATTAATTGCGTCCATATTCAAAATGAAAATGAGCAACGGCTTACGAAATCCATCTCTTTGTCAAGGATAACGAAATATGTATATAATTATTTAGTTAAGGAGAAATCACAAGTTCCAAAGGCAATTTTTAAATGGCAGGACATCGATAACAAAGTGTATGACTGAAATCAAATTTTTATGTTACCTTATACCGCTGTGAGAGATACGAAGTTGCATTATTTTCAGTTCCGTTTCTTGCAAAGAATACTTGGTGTAAAAATTTTCTATTCAGGATAAAGGTTCAAGAATTCCCGCTTTGTACTTTCTGTCATGAAGTTAATGAGACACTGGAACATCTCTTTTGGGAATGTGATTACGTTAAACTCTTTTGGTCCGAGACAGGTAACCTGTGTCTAAAAAGTACACTTGAAATTGATTTTAATTACATTAAGTTTGGGAAGTTCGATGATGCTAAACATCCAATCAATTTTTTTTATTTTAAATGGAAAGTACTATATTTTCAATTGCAAGTTAAATAACAATATTCCAGATGCCATTGCTTTTCCCATAAATTTAAATATTTCCTAAATATTGAAAATTAAATTTTAAGCAAGACAAGTAATGTATTTCGCATGACACTCTTCAAAGAAATGTTTATTCTATGATCATGCTTCATCACTTTAGGCTCTACCCTTGTTAACAATGGACGCGTGATGAGAATTGTACATTTATTGTTGCATCAAAGGATTAAATAATAAGCGAGCCAAAAAAAAATATTAATATTATTGTTATTATTAACAATTATCAAATATTGTTATTATTAACAATAAACTAATATTAAAAAATTATTATTATTATTATTATTATTATTATTATTATTATTATTATTATTATTATTATTATTATTATTATTATTATTATTATTATTATTATTATTATTATTATTATTATTATTATTATTATTATTATTATTATTATTATTATTATTATTATTATTATTATTATTATTATTATTATTATTATTATTATTATTATTATTATTATTATTATTATTATTATTATTATTATTATTATTATTATTATTATTATTATTATTATTATTATTATTATTATTATTATTATTATTATTATTATTATTATTATTATTATTATTATTATTATTATTATTATTATTATTATTATTATTATTATTATTATTATTATTATTATTATTATTATTATTATTATTATTATTATTATTATTATTATGATTATGATTATGATTATGATTATGATTATGATTATGATTATGATTATGATTATGATTATGATTATGATTATGATTATGATTATGATTATGATTATGATTATGATTATGATTATGATTATGATTATGATTATGATTATGATTATGATTATGATTATCATTATCATTATCATTATCATTATCATTATCATTATTATTGGGCAAATCATGCAGTCGAATAAGAAATGATGCAGCCTAACCTAAGATTGGGATCGCGAGAACCCTAGGGAGCGCAAAGAGCTCCCGCTCAGTTGTACCTCCAAGGACCCAGCTGAGGGCCCCAAAGCTGCGGTGTCCAAAGATCAACAACCGGGTGAAAAAAGAGGAAGTGACACCCGACTGAGTTACGTTAGGCCCATATAAAGTTGTAGACAGTTACAAAAAGCATTTACCGTATTTCCAATTACGTTAGGTGTGAGCACACAGAAAAAAATATTACGTTTTGGCTATTTTTAGTTACAACAGCCCTGACTTAGACTAACGGCTTGGTCAAGGTCAATTTCATGAACAACGGCTATGAGTGTTAACAGAATGAATGATGATAGTCCCCTCAAAATGTCCTATATTAAGTTAAAATGATACCATTGGCAAATACGATTTGTTTCTCCTGTCAGCAGCTGTGAGAGTTTAAAGTTGCTAGTGCATTTTACATTGGAAACGTTAATCATTAGATTGAAACTTTAGTCAGATTGGACTACTTTTAATCGTTAATTCTACCTTTGGTAACATTTGTTCTTAAACACTTCTCTCAGATTGTATCAATGAAGCCGTAATTGTATTAGAGCGATCATGGCGAAAATAGGTAATATTGGGTTGTATTGTAAACTCGCCACGGGTTTGGGGGTACCCTCTCCTTTAAGAGCAAAAGCAAAAAAAAAAAAAAAAAAGGAGGAGGAAAAATCGAAGTTCCCATACATAAGATGTCCGCAAAGCTGTCATTTTACCCTTATACAATGACAGAAAATAGTCAGTACAAGCCAAAAATCTTGTTTTTTGATATTCGATCTTTAATATTTTTAACTAGCGTTTTTACATGTTGGTCCTGAGCTTGTATATGTTACGCATTCATTCAGCGGCATCTACAGACTTCAGAAGAAGGCACAAAACGATTATCTACAAAATATTCTGTTGTATGTATTGATCAAAGAGAAAATATAATGAGACGATTATGGTGCAAAAGTGCATGATGCAACTGTAAAAAGGGGGGGGGGGAGGGGTTTACACAGGAACGCTACGGGGAGCTGTGCTTAACTTTTCAACGCTGGCAGGGTGGCCACACAAAACACTGTGCAACTGCCGACATTTTTATCAGTGACGAAGTAACTTGGCTAACCTAATGGGTGAGGACGAAGTATAAGCTCTTTGTGTCCTACATGCTCGTGGCAAGCCTTTTAAGAACAGTTGACGGTTTAAGGTATCATGAGTGTACATAACTACTTCCGACTGAGGGTGTTGCAGCACTTTTCCCCAGAAATGGGTGTGCGTCTGCCGGAAAATAGCATAATTTGCCCCAAAGTAGCACACTCATTACCAAATGGGGACCACCCTCAGCTCCAACCCTCCCGCGTTGTACGCCTATGCATAACCAATGCAGAAAACAGGGGATTTTACCGACTTAGTGTTTGAGCTGAAGCTGGATGGGTTAGGCTTTACAGAATAATTGAGAATAAGCCCATCAGGGTTTGGGTATTTCAGAACGACGGTAATATATTCAGCAAAGGGCAGCAGGAGCCGGATGGATGGGGGTGAGAGGCGGCAGCCTCAATAATTTTCAGTTTGAAGTTTTCTTCAATTCCCACTAGTTGTTTCTGAAAGTTCCCCAAATTACATTAGAAAATACAAAATCCAGGCTCTAAAGGTTTTTTATCCCCTCCCCTTCACCATAAATTTTAGAAACTTCCGAATGTTAAGCCAAATATTTGTTCATCAAATATTTATATTTATTCAACACAAGGCTTAATGATGCTAGGGGTTCTGTTTTTAATAGTTCACAAAATTTTTCATACAGGCAACAAGCCTTTCGAATGTAAATTGTTAGTGTTATTTATCATCCCATCAAGATGGGTTTGTATCATCATGCAATGGCCTTACATGCATTTAACCTCATGCTGACATCTGAATAACTTTTAAGATTGGTGTTGTTTAATGCTTTTTCTTCATTTCTACTGCTGAAATCAGACATTCGTCAGCAATTGCCATCTTTATTCTTGTTCGCGACTAAGTTTAAATTTATCCGATAGTCTACAAGGTATCATGTACACTCACCATTCACGTAGCAAATTTATAGGCCTGTACTTGCTAATTGGTGATGCAGAACAAATTCCACCAAAATGGACGCCCCGCATATCTCGAGGCTTCAAAATGAAGCCCAGTTATTGTCTCCTTGAAAACGTAGCAACGTAAAAGTTATAAAAAAAAATTCAACCCCGCTTTTTCAGCCCAGCGTAGCGTCAGGCGTGGCCACTTGTAATTTCGTATATTTTACTTATTTTCAAGCGCGGTAGGGCGCGGCACAGCTTTAGCAAGTCTAACAACAAATTAAGATCACCTTTCCGATAAAAGCAGTCTAAAAAAACCAGAGGCACTGAATGCTTTCTACAATGTGCCAAATTGTTTGAACTCCATGGATTTCACCTGTAACGATGTGCTCATTAGTTTGTCAACATTAGTCCCTAAAAGATATGATACTCACGTAAATTACATTATTGTTACTGCTATAATAAACCCCTGCACAGATACTCTATTGTCAAAGTAAGACAATTAAACACTCAGACCATGATATCAACAATTTAAGGGTTTGTTATAAAGTTTAGTTCGATCATTAAGTTAAGAACAAGAAGTTCATCAAAAGATGGCTAATACATATGCACATTAAATTTTTCAAACGTTATCCTCTTACTGAAGTCTTTCCTGCGATTCAGTTTCTTGTTTCCCTACACACAATGACCAAATTTAGCCATCACCGAACACCTGGTAGATTGCACCATTTAACGCGGCGGGTTGGGTCACCACACTGGAATTAAGTAATCCCCTTTTTAAACATCCTAAGCTTTTAACAGCTTTAAACATGACTTGTAATGCAATGTAGGATCTCTTGTGCAGACCACATAGACTTGGTAAGCCAATGGAATCACTTTCGAACTCTCCCCATTGTAAACCAAGCTTACAGTCCACTGATGTAACAAGATAAAAAGAGTAACGAATGCTGTGATTCAAGGATAAAGGGAATGAAATAATTAAACGGGAATTAGAGTGGTGCCGCTGTGCCTTCAACAAAATAAAAATAAGTTGAATTCTGAAATCTGATCATGAAGAGGCAAACAGTTGGGGCAAAAGTACAAACAACAAAATATCTCCTCGTGGTTTCAGCTGTTGGTAACTATGAGTTTCCTCCCAGCAAACACAAAACGTTCTTAAAACGTACTTAAATGTTCTCCAACTGTTAATAACATTTTACAAACCTTTGTAAAACATTTTTTGTTTGCTGGGCTGGTCCGTTGCCCTTAAATTTATTTTGAGACAGTTGCATGCATTTTGCGAAATATTATTAATATAATTATTAGACCATCGAAGTCCAAGGTAGTGCTACCATGATGAGAGAAAGTTCAGATCCGACTGCTGACTTACGAAACTCTCAGTTTGAAACGTGCGCATTTAAAAGCTTTGAAGTACAGCCGCATATGATTTACGCAATTTTTATTTGAAATTATATCATAAAATCTCACAAAAAAAAAACAAATAATGTAGCGCAGATTGAAGCAGGGAATAGCAAATTCTTAAAGATATAAATTGAATGCATAATCTTGTTAAGATCGATTATTAGCGAAAAAACAAACACGCGTAGTAATCAATACTAATACAGAGGGAGTGTATTGACTTTTAAGAGGCTACATGAGAGGTTGACTGTACAGAACTCACTGCATTTGGGATTTGTTTACTCAAGCCCTCCCTATGCTATTCAAGGTGTGAAGATTGACCGCACTTATCTCGCCTGAGATCTCTGACCAGGCTGATCTAAATGTGTGCTGCCTCCCTACAGATAACTGTTCTATTGATGTATGTGTAGTAACTGAACAGTCGGATGTTGGCTATACAATCCGCTCACTCGCAGCTTTATTGAAAAGGCCTGTGCGATTTGAGATCATTCATAACACTGGTAGAAGCCTCCTCTAAATGCAGTTTGCCTTTCCGTTTAGAGTAAAACCGATTGTTCTTGTTGAATGAATGAACTTCCCAACTTTTCGTGGCACTCAAAAGAAAAGAACGTTGCGGTTACCCAACAAAGGGCCGTTTATCGTCGGTCTGGCTAGTTTTAAAACCTTTCAACTTGTTGTCCATAACATGAAAGAGTTGTCAAGTGTTAAGAGAACCGGCAGTTTGCACCACAGGGGCATCGCTGCCAAGCAATTTCGTAGCCAAAGACGAAGGTGGGAGTGCGGTGCCTTTAAAAGATTTCGCCTCAAGCCTGAAAGCTCAAAATTACTTTTGTAATAATGAATGAATTTATCTCACCTCTTCCCGGAAAAAAATTGTCCATGGAAGCTCTCTCACACCCCCGTCGGTACTTTGGATACGTGCCCATTGCAAGAAACTGTGGCAGACACGCATCTACAGGCAGTGGCGTAGCTAGAGGGGGCAGGGGGCGGTCGCCCCCCCCCCCCCCCACAAAGCCTCCGAAGGCCTCTATCGGAAATATCTAGTCTCTGTCGAAAATTTTTACCACCTTAATTAAAAATTCTTACAACGGAAATTAGTAGCTAAAATTATATTCCTAGGGGTTTACTTACAACACTTCTTATGTTTTTAAGCAAATTACACATCGAAATGGTTACTGACTAGGCCTAGAAGTGTCATTTAAGGCAATCCTGGAGATTTAAGGCAATCTCGGGGATTTTCCGCGCGCTACACGCCAGATGATGGTGGCGCTACGCTTAGATAGTACATTATTACTTCAAGATAACTATAATCTGTCGGAATTTTTTTGCTCCCCCCCCAACAAAAATATCTAGCTACGCCACTGTCTACGGGGGGGGGGGGGCTGCAGGGGACACGTTCCTCCACCAATGAGTAGTTTATTGCAAAAAAAAATAGAGAAAAGAATACCATTCAATTCGGAAAAAGAGATGTAGCCTAAATCAGCACGATTTGGCCACCGTGACCGTATCTACCATAAGTAAAAACACCCTTTCCTTAATTGACTCCACTCCCAGGACGACGATCCTTCTGTGTCTATGTGGTTCCCCCTTCCCCGGCTTCCCCAAGCTGGTTGCCCGGCACACCCGTAGCCAGACAAGACTCTGAAGAGGGGCAAAAATATTCTGGGGCGAAATATTTTTAGGGGGAGAAGCATACTCAAATACATTAAGGCAACAATGGCTCAGCCCCCGAAACATCCTCAAGCCTTTGTCTGCTTGCTCTTTACATGAAGATCTTATTTATACAAAGCTAAACCCTAAAACGGACAAATCAGATTTTTTAAAGAAATATTTAGTTGACCATTTCCTAGGTCCTCCACTATGGTACTACGTGGATCGCAACGATCAGTTGACCTATACTGCAAGGGGCCGGAAGTTTTCTAGGGAAGTTTCAGACATTTCAGATAGACTGCCGATGCCCGATTTCAGGTTTTTATCGTTGATTTTACATCGGCTATTATTGATATCGTTTTCAATTGACATGATTTAATTGCACCATTTTTGTGGTCTAGATAATACGACACATGAAATGTACACTTGTCTTACAAATGGGGTGTAGCATTGACACAGGGCTGTTAGCTTTACTAAGCAATATTAAATGAAATTAACTGTGTTTAAGAGTGAAACTTACTTTAAAAGAGCGATGCTGTGAGATATTACAAGGTATATGGCTGAAAATCTTGAGCATGTGACATATTTCCCTATTTGAACACTTTACGGACAATGTTGACTAGTTACAAAGGCATTTACGTGCACACCAGAGACTAAAAGAAAGTTAGTTTCAAGTTCGGTTTTGATATATTTCTTCAAATGGTTAAAATTCAAACATTTCTTCAAATGGTGAAATTCAAGAGTTGTTTGAAACGAAGAAAACTTAGTTGCTTAAGGCAGGAATGAAAAGCCATAAGTGTAGAGAAACGACAAATCAATGGACGCAATGTAATGAAGCAAAGGCAAGGTTACCGTACTAAAATGGATCTTACAAATTAAGCTAACCGTAGCTCAAACTTTGCTTCAGTGACTGTAAATTATACAAGGTGTTACATGCTTTAGTGAAGAATAACACCAAGAAGTTTTCAAGGGCTTTTCAATGACCACAACAATAATTCAACTGCATCTTAAATTCGTTAATTAAGTTTGCAGAAAATAATCATACAGAAGTCACTCAAAACAGTGTAATTCTAGGTATAGTTTAAAAAATGAGTTTTTTTCAACAGTATCCCCTGTTCCCTCCCACAGATGCCCCTCGACTTATTACTCCCAGCTTCCTTTAAAGGAAGGTCCCTTCTTGGCATGTAAACAAACTGATAAAACAAACCTGACAGTAAATCATCACATGAGCTCCCTATACTGTATAACACACACTTTGGGCCAGCTCATCTGAATTTATACTCACCAGGAACAACGTATCTGTTGCAGAATGTTTTACTCATAATTTTTAAAACTTACATGTAATCATAGGGATGTCAAAGAATGTGTACTGTAGTTTAGATGCAACTAACAAGGTCTGGGATGAGTCATAGCCTCCAGTCTAGGAGATATTTTTAGTATTTTAGTTTTTTGACGTTTTTGAGACCTTAAGGTAACTATCTTAATATACCATACTACACCTTCAGAACAGGCTAATTAAAACAATTTTGATGATATGGTGCGAGTGTAAAATATTTGCATGGAATCTTAGGACAAAAACTGCATGAATCCTTGACTCAAATACTGTTCACTATAAGTACAACATATCCATTAGGTCAGAGAAGAATGATAGGTCATGGCTAACTTAATAATGCCCTTTGCAAATTTTATCCTAGTAAAACTACAGGCTTATAGACACCCAAGGCTAATAAAGCTGTTTCTGCCCCACCCCATAGGTTTGCTGTAGCCCTGTCTTCATCCCCCCAACAATCCTGTTTTCATCTGCCCCCCCCCCCCAGACACACACACAACTGTGATATTGTAATATTTGGATTTTTAATGTGACAGTACATAGACAATCCTAATCAAAGGCAGACCTGCAGAATACAATTATATTACCCCTGCCCACAATACATCATCCCAGAGACAATCTCTCAACTTAACTATAGGGATGCACTGGATATTTAGTATGGCCGGATTGTCTGGCTGGATAGTGAAAAAAAAACATCTGGTTCTGGTACCGGTCAGCTCTTTCTAGAAATGGGGCCAGATTTTCTCAAACTCTGGCCATTCAGTTAAATCTGTTATTTACAGATAATTCTACCTTCATCAGTTTGTTTAATATCTTCCTTAAGGTTTTCCTTTCTATCTGTATATTTCACTTTACAAGTTCTTTGTGGTACTGGCAGGAATACACAAATGGCATTTTGTGATACTACTGTAGCCTTCATGCACATGTATGCACAAGTCCAAAATAAAGAGAAGCTGACAAGAAAAACAATTCCAAAGTTAACCTATTCATCATTTATCCAGCATACTGTTTATAATGTTCAAGGTTGTAAAATTTCTCCCAATGAGGCCTTGAGAATATGAACAGTAAGAATCATATTCTCATCACTAAAAGCCACAGATTAGAACATGTTTAGATACAATTACTCCCACGCTTGAGTACACAATCATGCCTTTGTCAATAAACATCATCATACAAAGAAATTGTTCCACAGATTTCCAGTTGGGGTATGCAGCACCATGTACTTTATGCCCTATAATTTAGTCCCAAACCTCTGGGAATTAAAGTGTCCTTACAGTAACTGTAGATTTTAGCTAAATATCCCTACATGTATGGTATTACAGTATAATCGAGTAATATGCAAGTTTAGACTACAATTTCTCTTACAGTACAACGACCATACATTATGAGCTACAGTAATGATAAGAATAGACCTAAATGTTTTCAAATGTTTTGAACATTTGTAAGAAAGATGAAACAAGCAACTAAAAATTCGAACAGCCTCATGTATGCTGCACGCTGTTCAACTTTGTAGAAAGCCTGCATACACAATTACATTTGTTCATAAACATTTTTATGCAAATGTACTGTACGATGACCTTTTGAACGAATCATATTGACAGGCCTTTACAATCGATTACTTCTAATACTTCTCTATGTGCCAACATCTCTTGGTTCTTTAACACTTTCACCCTTACCTAACCCTTATCCTTGCACTGACTTTCATGTAGACTTGTCAGAGTATAGACAAGTCAGAACTCAAAACAAAGAGACGTGGAAACAGAGAGCAGCCCATCCTACAATCTAATGGATTCAACATTTTCAAGACTCCAAAAGTTAGTTTGAGTAATGTCACTCTTTCAATTTATCTTCTGCATCATTCTAAACCCTACAAATCACACCAGAACGTACAGTACTTTAGTGATATCACGAAGACAACCACTACAGCTGTAGTTCCTGCTGCCTTTCCCCCATCCCCCCCCCTCTTATTGCCCATGTCATTTTCTGTGTCTTTTCAAAATAAAAAAGTCTGGTTCTAGCAGGACTCTATCCAGCCAGATTTTGAATAACATCCGGCAAAATCTGGTTCCGGCCAGATAATAAAACTTGGATCTGGTGCATCCCTAACTTACAGTGCACATGATAACTGGTTACATATACCTCACAGTACTTATTTAAACCCCCGAGTGGAGAAAGGCTATGAGACACAGCATCCTGCCTAAAGACACAACGGATAGACTCAGGCAGGAGTCAAACCAGAGATCCTTGGACCACAAGCTCCACACCTTCACCAGTATTCCATGGTGCTCTCAATTAGCTGCAACACTGTCTACTGTACTATCATATCATAATCATGATCAAATGCATAAAGTATGATTATTTAACTGATTTTGAAGAACTTATAAATTAAAATAATTTCTTGCATATTTTGATGGTGTTCAAGCTAACCTGAGGACCATACAGTCAATACAACTCCTATTTGTGTCAGCCAGATAAACGGACAAAATAGCATCAATCTGACTCTGTGGGGTTTCCACAAGTCAACCAGAATACTTAGTGGGCATTTGGAAAAAATTGCAAGGCTAACATACTGCAACAACTTACAACACATACGTAGCTTTAAAACAGATCAATCGAGATCACATGTAAATGTACTTTCTGCTTGTCCCTTGTCCAGATACATTGCCCTTGGCTACCGTGTTTAATATCATTAGTTCTCCATATTTGTGAAAACTTTCTCCTCAAAAGCAAGCCAACAACCTGTTTGTCATAATTACAGTAGGCTGCAACACAGCGATGGGGTCACGATGCTCCTCAACAACACAGCAGTGCCTAACTAAGCGAGTCTTCAGTCCCATTTTCTTAACTTTACAATTTGCACCACTCATAGTGGCACGTAGGCATGCGTCCTGACAGTAAGTTCACACAGGCTAGGATCCTCTTAAGTCTGGATTCCCAAGTAGTGATCTGCCACTGCCGGTCCTACCAACCAGGATACAGAAATGTCGACCACAAGTAAACTCTGAAAGTTCTACTTCTGACTGCAACTGATTAAACATATAATTGCTTTTCAGAATATGTAAAATGTAATACTGGACCATACGTAGGTACAGAAAGAGGTACAGTACCAGCACTCCAGCAATCCTAGATAGGATAGATAGGAACCTGTCCTACACATTCAGTATGGGTTGACGGCATAAAACTGCAGAAACTGTCAACTCATATACAGTATGTATAGTCCTTATTTGTCCTGTTGATGACTGTAGTTTATTTACACATGCAGGCAGCATCCCCAAATAAATCGACTGGAAAATGCAAATATTTAGAAACACTGCATAAACAAACTGAAGGAGTTTGTATTCCAATTTGCTCAGCCTTCTTTGCTTGACATATCATCCTTTGTATAGTTATTCCGTTGAATAATTATTGCCCATTGTTGTAGTACAGTGCACTATGCTTGAGGTACTGTAGATATCTGTAGACAAAGAAATAAGGAGGATGAAGAAATATTACTAACAGTCTGTGCCTGTAAGGGTGTACCAAGTGGTGATACATGGGTTCTCAGATCAATTTTGAAAAAAAAATACCGTGACACTGTACCCTATTACACCAATATAATGAAGCACAAATTTTAGGTTAACTGCACTTTCCATATTGTCACAAGAAAATCGTGAAATTTAAAGGGGAATTTTCATGATCCCAGGCAGTTCCAATTCTCCCAACTATGCATCTTCTAGCTCCTCCCATAACTGTATGAGGCTCTTCCTTGTGCAAGAATAAACCTGTTTTATTGCTTAAGACCATGTCCTGGTGAGTATACAAGGCTATAAAATGTAATAAAAGTACTCTCTCTGCCTTGTGTGGAATGTGAGCTACTCTGCATCTTTCAAATTTTCAAACTTTGATGTCAATCAAAGAGCAGTCACCAACTGAGAATTTTGATATACATACACTAAAAATATACTTTGGGGTGATGACTGTCTGTCTTTAATGTTAAATAAATCATTGAAATGATTAGCCGATTTCCCATTTAGATGTACTGTATTTTTTCAAAGTTGATCTGAGGACCATGTATCATAACCCCCCCCCCCAAAAAAATAGTACATTTTTATAGGAACAGACTCTTAAAAATATCCAATTTTTTATCACTGCACTGTCTTTAGCCCAGTTCAACAAATACTATGCTCACACATTGTTACTGGTTCACAAAATGGAATGTACTGTATTAAGGGAAAAAGCAGTCACCAGTGTTCTCCACTAGCTGTTTTGTTAGGGTGCTGCGCCCGGACAAAATCTGAAGAGGGTGCTCAGCACCGGACAAAAATGTACCACCCTGACAGGAATTATCAATTCAAAATCTTAAAACAGAGCAAACAGCAATAACTTCAGTGTGAACATTCATTAGGCCTAATGATAATCAGAAATGTACTTAATAGTCATCAAAGAAGGCCATACAGTAATTAAATTTATCATCTATTTAAGCAAACATTTTTCAAAGAGAGCATCCCATCTCTTTATAGACAGCGAAAACTATTAACCTTTAAACCCGGACAAAAATTAAATCAGGGGAATACCACTGAGTCACCCCAACTGAATTATGCTATTTCATGAATGGCTCTTTTAAATCATGAAACAAAGTTTTTGTTACCTAATTGTAACATTCTTCCAGAATAAGTCCTTATCTGGCCTTAATGCACTCGTCAGACCCTTCGACCCCCCCCCCCCCACCTCAAGCAAAGTCTTCATTCGACAGATACTGTCGAATCATTGACGTACAAAATGCCCTGAAATGTGAATCTTCAACAAATAAGAATAAGGCTGTGAATCTGCGACAAACAATTGCAGCTAAAGGGTGAATCAACGTCGAAAAATAATCAGCAGAAAATCACAACATGTGCAAGGCTAAGAAATGCTGCAAAATGTATAAACTCCACACTTTTTCCCTGAAGTGACTATACTGGCTCCACCCTACGCCATGAAGCACACTATGTGTGACGGTGCCGGCTGCACTGAGGGCTTACTTCATGGGAGGATATTCTTCAATTGTATCCATTTTACTACCCATTTTGTACATTTTTACCATCACAATGTTGGCTAAGTGATTCACTGATTGCCATCATACCCCCAGTTATCATGTAGAGGGAAGGAACCTAATAAGGCTGCTGTATATTCAAATTCCGTGCATCGATCTAACCAACAATGCACGTCAGTAATTGCTGTCACAATCAGTGCCTCAATTTCTGATGCGGCACGCTCACCTCAAGCTCCCAGGCAAATGCTCATTGACTCGTCACATTTTTTGAGCACGCACAAGCTAAGACATGCAGCCTCAAGTTCAATGTGTAAAGCCTACACAGAGCCGTATACATACAGCTCTGTACTGAAATTACAAACAGTGCCCACTGGCCTTACAAGGCGCCTGGATCTTTGGCTTAGGCTGAATAATCTGAACTTGTTGGTTGCACTGTACATACCGCTCGGTAGGAAAATTCCATAGTAAAGATTTGTAGCTTGCAAATTAGATCTAGTCCGCCGAAAACTTTGCAGGTACAGTATAAGTAGGCCTAACGTTAGATTGATGTTCTTTTGTCGTTTTAGAAAAATGCAAACTTTCTTAGGGTGGCCTTATTAGATTAGGTTCCACCATCATTGATGATTTACTATAAGTTAGGCCTATACTAAGTATAGGCCTATGTAGGCTAGAGTATGCACTGGCGCTCAGTACTACTATAGGTTTGGCTAGGACTATGCATATAGTCTTGCCAAACTAGTGTAGGCCTAGAACCGAGGGCCTGTGGAGTATGTATAGACATACTGCCCTAGGCCTAGGCCGAAATAATTAGCAGTGAAGGCTTGTAGGCCTAGGTTGTAACGTTAACGTTAGGGCAATGCTATGTTAGGCTTATTACGTTAAGTCATAGGCCTTCGTCGAATTGTAATACGAATAATTGTCAAAAATGCACGCCTTGGCCAACTAAGTGAAATTGAAAATACTCAAAACATCTCAATCAATCCACACTTATGAGTGAATAAACGGAATGTTTTGTTTTAGGTCAGAATTTTACCTTCTCAGTGTAAATGTATTCATACTGGCGGTGCTACTATTTCAGGTATTTGTAAACAGCATACCTCCGCACTTTAAGCTGCCAGATACTGAAAATACACTTGTAATAATTTTCGATTATGAATTTTCTTCTCTTGATAAAGAAAAAGGTTTGTCACTAAAACTTTGGATTTTCTTTAATTAAATTTGTTTAATGATATTTTCTGTAGAATGCAAATAATAAGTAGAGTTTTAGAAGAGAAAATCACCATTTGCTTCCAAAGTTTAAGACAATCACGCATACCACAGTTACCCCCACCGTATCATCCGAGAAAGTTTCTGTACAGTGATCAGGTGCCAAAGTAAAGTTTATGTATGTGTTAAAAAATATCTTTACAACGATTATTCAGTTACAAATTTTCCCTAAAATATTTTTAGTACGATTTTAAACTATAAAGTACTGTAGACTTTTAATGTAAAAAAGTACACATTTAGCGATACTCACAGTTGAATTCCAAGCGATTGTCCTAATTTGAGCGTTGTATTCGAAGTGCACAGTTACCCCCACCTTCGTACAGAAAAGGACTAGGAAGAAGTCTCACGTGATTTCCGGCTTACCTCCAGCGGCTTCAAAATCAGGGAGTGAGACACACGAAAGGGAACAGCGATTACGTAACATTTAATGAACTTTTATATTCGTTTTTAATAGAATTGTACGACCATTTAGAGAGATTGAGGTATCGTTTTGCAGGTAAATTTTCCAAAGGAAACGTTTATGTCACATTTGAGGGTGTTTGATTTAGTATTTAGGAAAATATGACGGTTCAAACGAAGCCCCAGTTGGCCGACGGAAGTTTATCTGTGCAGAGCGTAACTAATGTGTTACTGCAGTTACCCCTAGTGTTACTTGAGTTATACCCACCTCCAAAATGCAGTGTGTTCTGTGTGATCGTCTTGGCATGTATTATCACCTTTTTACCACCTTTCATTTTTCTAATCTTCTACTATTATTTCGGTAATATAATTATTATATAGCAAACTACTGTTACTTAAAATAAACAACAACATTAGATTTTAAAGTATTTTAAGGAAGTAGGATTATACATGTATAATATATTTTCTTTTATGATAATGGTACATATGTGAAAAGTTTTGGAGCAAAAGTTTCTCTCTTGCATTCGATTGTGGAATCACAGCAGCAAATTTCATGCAAAGTCAATGAACTGTCTTTTAAAGGGTTTATAGCATCCCCAAACACATTAAAGAATAGCTCTTAAGTCATCAATGCAATTGGTGACTGTCCAAGTCCGGTTCACATAATTTCAAACAATAAAATCACTCTAATTGATCACTCAGTAGTGTACCCAGACATCTCACACATAACCAATGTGGATATGGACTTAAGAAACTGAATCTCACTCAGTTTGGGAAGGATTGTAAGCAACATGAATATTTTTTAGGGAAACTGAGGGTAGAAAAGTATACTGTTTATACTGTTTTGTGTATACTCGGAATACACGTCCAAAGGCCTGTTTATCTACCACGTTTATCTACCACTTGACCTATTTGTGGAAGCTGTACAACCCAGTGTCTGGCCGGCTTGCACATATTTGTAATAATGGTTGAACAAAGAAATTTTTAAAAGCCTTTAAACTTGGTTTGGAAAACTTTGAAACGCCTAGATAACGAACAACTATTTACACACTTTAGCAATTAATATTTGTCTTTGCACAGTTAATGTAAATTTATTTTATGCAAAAATGTCCCGGTTTATAGTGGCGACAGCTATCCGTTTGGAAAAATTCCTTTTGCCTTGCGCAAGGAATCAAAATAAGTGCGTGCACGTTATTGCTGAAAGAAAATTATTTTCCACAAGGCCCTCAACACCGTTGTGCCAGTGCCATGATGTCGCTTGTACACTTATAACATTCTTGAATTCTATGGCGTTACATTAATTTTCATAACGTAACTGTGTTGTGTAACGTAGAATATTCAGCAGAAAGAATTTTGTATGTTGAATATTCAATTGGTTAGAAACTGAGCCGTAAAACCTCATCTAACTCTAACTCTTTATGTTGAATATTCTGCGTTACACATCACAGTTACATTATATATACTTAACAATTAAGTGACAATAGTCCACTTTAAATGGGTGGATGAAGGAGAGGAATTACCCCTCCCAACGAGAAAATTAACCTTTCCAAACATCTAGACAATGTTGGGTGCACGGCGCTGTGGAACAATTTTTCACATTTCCATTAGCGGCGAGGATGGTACATTTATGACTGGTCGTTGTTCATTCGATTCATCAATCCTTCCTTTCTGGAGAGAAAATAGTGTTAAATTAAGCTTGACGACTTTATATTTTGCGGTACTTAAAATACATGGATATTAAAATCACTGAAATAATTCAAGCATTGTAAGAATGAATACCTCCAGATTAATAAAAATGGTAAATCCTCCTTGGAGGTGAGATATCTCGAAGTGACAAGTAGGATATTCGACGTCAGCTTGCAAGCGGTTGAATGTAAATGGGCAACTTCGCAACTGTGACGTCTCGATATCTCCATACGCAATAATCTGTAATATACGAGAAGACGCAAAAAGTATAAAGAGCACACAACTTTTATCATTATAACGAAAACCGAAATAACGTACATTAAGAAGAAAACGATATCTGTTTATATTTTTCCCAATGTCAGTTGTTGCATCGTTGATGTTATCTATGGTCTATCAGTACTGGTGAACAGGAAGACTTCTGATCAGGCTAGCTCGCTCTGAATACCTTATGCACATGACGTCACAGGGTTTTAAGAAACGAAGTGAACACGCATGTACAGTGCAAGATGTTCTCTGCGATGATGATTATCAAAGCAGGTGATGCCGTCAGTGCATAAAGTTCATCGATACAGGACCCACTTTTGCCTGCCTAAATCAAAGAATCCAGATGATGAAAATGAAAAGCCGGAGAAGAGTCTTGAGTAATGTCTTGAAATTTGAGACTGTTTTAGCTTCTTTGACTTTTAACTGGGAGGTTGTTCCAAAGACAAGCAGCTGAGTGCTGGGAAGAACGATGACCATAATACTTTATAGAGACGGGAGTAGAAGAAAGTAGCACTTTTGAACTGGAGCGAAGGCAGAGACATGAGTTTACTCTTGAACGAGATCTTGCAGATAGGCAGGAGCAGAGCTGTATGTGTTGCAATTTCTTGAGTCGAGAGTCTGAAAGCTCATAGAGTAGGCTATTCAGGCGCGTAACTAAGGGGGGGGGGGAATGCCCCCCCCCCCACAGCGAAATTTTGGTATTGTTGTTTTGTTTATTTTTACAATATTACCTATTTATATGCAGTAAATAGGCCTGGAAAGTGCCATTTCTAGCGATCTGGGAGGCATTTTGGATCAAAATTTTCTCTGGTTCCGCGCCAACCCATCGCTTGGCGCGACATACTTGCCAACTCTACCGATACCGCAAGGGGACAAATTGTAGGCCTACCATATCAGGAACACATGGTATCTTGTGGTAGGCCTATGTACAAAAGCAACACCTTACACTTGTTTGAAGCTGTTATGTGATCCTGCATACTTGTAGAATGATGAATTATTTGCCAGCAATATGTATGTATTTGACTTGTATAAAGTTATTCCTACAACATATTTCATACATGCATAAAAAATACCGTATACCGTATAAAGTGAGCACCAAATCACACATTTTTACATTTAAAAAACACAAAAGATTAAAAAAAAAACACAAAAGATTCTCACCGTGGGAGGGGGACACCCTCCTCCCTCACCCTCCCCCCTCGCGCGGAAGCGCGTTCAGGCTCGGTCGCTTCGCTCCCTTGCAAAATCTACCACTCCCCCCCCCCCCTCCCTTGACAAATTTCTCGCTACGTGCATAAGGCTAATGCAATTATCGAGTCTGGAAGATACAAAAGCATGAACTCAAGTCTCAGTGGTCCTTTGATCCAAGTAATTTCAAATTTTGCCAATGTTATGAAGCGCAAGCGATGCTGATAGACAAACTTTGTTGACATGTAGTTCCCTAGTAAGCTGACGGTCGAAAATTACCCCCAAGTTTCTGTCACTTTGGACAGGCTCAACGTGAGCACTGCCAATGTAGAATGATTGAATATACTGAGATACTGATCGGAATTTTGAAGATATTTGAATAAGTTCTGTTTTGCTGTCATTTAATTTCAGACCATTAGCAAGGGACCAAGACCGGATATCCACCATACAAGCTTCCAGTTTTGATAGGGTTGGATAATAGCTGTCAAGAGATTTTGACTTGAATGAAACTGAGAGTCGTCTGCATAAATCACACTGTTAATGCCATGAGACTGAATGTCTTCTTATGGGACCAAATACATTGTGAAGTTAGTAGACCGATGACAGATCCTTGAGGGACTCCTTCCATGGGAACATGTACAGCAGATATTTTGCCATTTATGGCAACAACTTGTGAGCGGTTTGTAAAGTAAGATTTGAACCAGTTAAGAGCTGCACCAGATATGTTGTAGCGGCTGTTAAGGCGCTCAAACAACAGATTGTAACCAATGGTGTCAAATGCAGCAGATTAGTCAAGTAAAAGTAAGGCAGCTTCATCACCTCTATCTACAGCAAGTAGGAGATCTTTATACACTCAAAGTAAGGCCGTTTCAGAGCTGTGATGACCTCTGTAAGCATCTGCAGAGGACATGTACGTTCAATAGTTTTGGCCAGAAATTTAAGATTTGCAACTGGTCGGTAATTCTAAAAGACATTTTTATTTTAGGTTCGGTTTCGTTATGATGGGTCCAATATGAGCCCGTTTAAGCGAGTCAGGAAAATGCCCATTTTGTAATGACAAATTAACGTTTGATATTACTGGCAACAAAGCAGTAAGGGATTTCTTCAGTAAGGGAGTAGTATTGGGTCAAGCGTACTAGACGATGATGGTGATTCCATTATTATTTTCATTAAGAGTTCATTAGAAACAGCAGAGACACTAGAGAGATTAGAGAACGAAATGTTACTTCTGGTCGGGATGGCCGACACAGATGCTTGACTGTTTGCGATATCATCCTGGATCTGCTTGATCTTTTC
This sequence comes from Holothuria leucospilota, assembly GCA_029531755.1. Taxonomy (NCBI): domain Eukaryota; kingdom Metazoa; phylum Echinodermata; class Holothuroidea; order Aspidochirotida; family Holothuriidae; genus Holothuria; species Holothuria leucospilota. The sequence continues at coordinate 104,731 of JAIZAY010000035.1, forward strand.
CGAGAAGAAGTCTAAGAACTGATTCGCAACTACACCGTCATCTGAAACATTAAGTAAAGCACTTGTGAGTTTACCAATTTCACTGAAAAGTTGGCGAGAATTACAGTTTAACAATTCTGTGGAAGAACGTTTCTTTTGGGGTTGTTTTAGTGGTGCATTATAATGTCTTCATTTCTCAGTGAAGGTTTGCCTATGAGCTTCCAGTTTAGAAGACTGGTAACAGGTCGCTGAAGCTGCTCCTACGTATTGCGAAAAGTTTTTGAAAAAAAAATGGTAACTGTTCTAGAAATTTTCTCTAGATAAATAGGAGTGATAAACCACTTGTTTCCACAAAATTATTTACTTTTACTGGCCGCCAGCTTAATATTAAAATGGCCGCCATATTTGCACACGTAACGAACAGTATCTCACTGTCATGCATAACAAATGTTAAGATGCAATTGAGGGCTATACCCACATTTTGAGGGTAAATACTTGATGGCAAGAAAGATATGGGTAAAAAATGCTCATCTGTTTATTTTCAAGATGGTTACCATGTTTTAAATGGCGTAGACGGATGTTTCTACATAACTGAAATCAAAGTATCACAGGGGAGGAGAGACAGTTATATCATCATCAATACACGGAACAAAGAATTATTGTTCATTTCATTTCATATCGTAGTCTGGTGCAAGCTTCACGAGCAGGCACATTATTATAATAGAAACTTAGGTAACTTAGACACCCGCCCCCTCCCCAACACACATCTGTCTCACTATTTCTCCATATTTCTAAAAGACGATCAAGTTTCAAATTAACAACCACATCAATGACCTTCGTAACACAGGCTCCTCTGAGCATGATGTTACTTGTTTGCATCTCAGTAATGTGGTTACAGTCACCACTTATATCATTGCGTCTGTTCTATGAATGCAGATACGTGTTTTCGGTTTGTTAATGGTGAAAGCCATCTTGAAATTCAATATGGTCAACACTCACTCCTTGCTCATACACAAACACATGTTTTTAGTCATTGCCACTTTGATAAAGTGTACCTTAAGTCTAGAATTACAAAAAATTATATTTTTGAGAGGTTGGAAAATAAATCTCATTCATCCATCTCCATATTCATACTCACTACTGAGATATAAGATGTTGAGAGATATTAACTTCATTTGAAATATTCGATTGCGAAATAATTTGTGATGTCGTTTTTTTACAACTCCCATTACCTACTTCTCTTTCCTGTCGAAATTAAAATGTTTTTATAGTCTTGAAAATTTGGTGTTTCTGCACGGCATGTTGCATTGAGAGGGCATTTACAGTCAAGTCACCCATAAAAGAGAGACACTGAATAATGTTTGACACAAGGCGCAGTATGTGGCTATTAATAAAGAAAAACAAAGACTTACATTTGAGTAGCACAAGAATGTCACCAGAAATTATTGCACAATGTACCATTTTAAATTGAGTGAATATGCTTCAACATTGTATATCTTAGCTAAGAAATGTCTTGTTGAGATTGGAGATGAACCCTTTTAATTCATTTTGTAAACTTTGTAATAAATGTCTTTGAAGGTACACCGTAATGCTTTTCAGTTGAAATGGAAAATATTTTTTGATCTACTGTTAGCCTTCATTTATTTATAATATTCTTACCTTGTCTAGGTGTTTATTTGCTGTTAAACTATTTTATATTTTTGTTAAAGGATCACAGTGGATATAAATGGGCTGGTCAGACTTTTCTGTGTTCTTTCTACACTTTGCGGTCTTGTATTTATTTTCGTTGTGTAAACAAATGAAATTGCGCAAGAAGTTCTCAGAGTCCTTTTGGTCCTCTTTACAGTGACAGACTCTCCTGTTGTGTTCGGAGAGATAGGGAGTATGATAGAATGTGTGTCAAGCGTTCCGTAAAATATGTTTGGAAAATGTTCGTCGACAAAATGCGTCCCTCCTTGTCTTACATAAGATGCTACACTCTAAAAATGTCCTAGTCAAATTTGAATAGAATCTAATCAATAGGGGAACGAACCGGAATCTTGTCAAATCTTTGACTAGATTCGGCTCATAAATGAAACGAATAGTTTCATTTTTGAACCATTTCTTCTCAATTTTGAAACAAATCTTGTCAAATATTTGACAAGATTCCGGTTCGTGCCCCAATTGACTAGATGTTTTTTAGAGTGTACAGATGTTACCGTAGGTCAAAAATTATATTGTTCTCTGATCTCCTTTTGATGTGCGGTTCCAATAGAGAATGAAGACGCTTCCTCTTTTTCGGGACAGTGTTTTGGCAGGAGTAATACCTTGCATTATTGTCTATGGAGTACGAACTGTTACAAATGGGAAGCGCGATGATATTTTGCAATAAAATCCTTTCCATGACAAAAGTTGTAGGTAGACTCTGCACCGAGACACTTTCAGTTCCCTTACAAAATATAGGTAAGTCTGCTGCCTCGTTGTATGGTTAACATCTCAGTTTTCATATAATGTGTATTCCTAAATGTACTGCCAGTCCACTCAAATGTTTGCACAAACTTTTATTACGCAAACGTAGCCTACACTTATACTATCGACAATGTTTATTACATTTACCTACCTACCTACCGGTATAAAAATGTAACATCATAAGTATAATTTACTAGATCTATTATGATTAAGGACCCTTCACACTAGCATCAGGACATAAAATATTAAATCCATTTGTATGAAGGAGTGACGAAGTACAGGTGAGAATGTTATTAGACGGCCACGTTCTGTGAGAATTTGATGAGTCAAAACAGAAATTTTA